>JAHLJT010000631.1:2072357-2310490 GCA_031308135.1 Acheta domesticus
TAAAAAAAAAACGAAAAAATTAATTTAGAAAATAATTATTTTAGAAAAATAAAGATATTTGAAAAATGTTTTTTCCCGAGTTATAGAAAATCAATTTCAACTATGAATGAACTACAAGCAAAAGGAAGTGCTCAACAAAACGTGCGCACAGTTAAGCTACATTTACGTCCAGAAGCAAAACAAGGGGCCATCTCAGCATTGCTCTATGGATCAGGGAAACTGGACAAAAACCTGATCGAGATGGGGGTCATTGACCCGGAAGCTGAAGTACATTACTTGTTACAGGGCGTATTAAATATTTTTTTTAAATGTATACAATGCAAACATAAACTAATTCATTATATGTCTTTGTTTTGTTACATTAAACATTATTTTTCTTTTTCACGATCAGTATAGTCTCTAATTGTATAGAAACAGTTTTGCAGCAGAAAAGATTTTACTTTTAACTTAAATTTGTATACCGACTTTAATTGTTTTATGTCATCTGGCAATGCGTTGTAAAGTAACGTACATGTTATTGTATGTTGATTTCTTGTACTGAGCTGTTGATACTGACACTTGATGCACGTGATTTCTACGGCGTGTGTTGTAATTATAAATATCAATATTGCATGAAAATATGTTCCCTCCGTTAAGTAGGTCATTTTTGACAAATATTACAGATTCGTAAATAATAGACAAGGCAATGGTAGGATTCCCAGCTCAATGAAAAGAGGCTTGCAGGAATCACGTGGAAGGCATTTTTTCATTATTCGAATAATTTTCTTTTGCAATCTGAAGGTCTGAATACTACAGGATGAGCTTCCCCAGAATATTATGCCATATCTCAGGCGGGAATGCACATTTGCAAAATAAACGCAACGAGCTGCATGAAGGCTGACAGAATTTGAAAGAATTCTGAATGCATAGCATAATGAACTTAATTTAGTGTTTAATTCTGTTATATGTACATTCCATTTGAGGTTTGATTGAATTGAAAGACCTAAAAATTTTGTTGCCTCAACATCAGCTAATTGCATATTGTTCATTTTCAATGGAACATGCGATTTCCGATTTGAGATGCAAAAATGCATTGAAACAGTTTTTCTTTCGTTAACAATTAATTTGTTATTATTAAACCAATTTGAAACTTCTGAAATTGTACTATTTACTGCCTCTTTTTTGCAAAGAACATTCGTGTCATCAGCAAACAGAACCGTTCTTCCATTTTTAATAGACGAGGGCATATCGTTTACATATAACAGAAAGAGAATAGGACCTAAGATCGAACCTTGCGGGACCCCATGCACAATTGGCAAAGAATTGGAAATATAAGTATGTAATGTCCTTTCCTGCCAGTATGGTATTTCTACTTTTTGAGTCCGATGTTTAAGGTAAGAAGTTATCCAATCTAGGGCAATACCACGAATTCCATACGAAGGTAATTTTGAGAGCAAGATCTTATGGTCAATAACGTCAAAAGCTTTCGAGAGATCTAAGAATATTCCAATGGGTATTTCATTTTGGTCTATTGATGAAGCAACATCTTTGAGAAAAGAAAAAATGGCAGTTTCCGTAGATTTTGATTTTCTAAAACCGTGTTGTGAGTCTGAAAACGCTCTGTTTTTCCTGAGAAATGTTTCCATTCGTAAGTAGAAAAGCCTTTCTAATATTTTTGAGAAAACTGACAAAAGAGAAATTGGCCGGTAATTTTGAATATCATTTTTGTTCCCTTTTTTAAAAAGTGGCTTAATTTTTGCTGTTTTGAAAATATCTGGAAATATTCCTGTACATAAAGAAGCATTGAAAATGTGAGTTAACGGATGTATAAAGGCAGGTGCACAAGTTTTTAATAAACAATCCGGAAATTCATCTAAACCAGATGAATATTTATTTTTTAGTTTACTGACTATTCTGAGGATTTCGTTGGGAGAAGTTTCGGAAATAAACATCGTAACTGAAATTTTTTGGGAAGTGTAAAATGTTGAATTTTGTGATTTTAGTCCCTTCGTGAGATCAGACGCAATTCTGGAAAAGTGTTTGTTGAAGAGATGTCAAGTGTAAGTGTAAGGGATGTCAAGTGTAACGGCAGCTTCAAATGATTGGGGGCCGACCGTAAAGTACGTAACGCAAATTTCGAGTATTTTTAATACCCCCTTCCCCCCTTGTAACGCACTTCCCTATCTCTGTATAACGCAGTGTAATACCGTCTCAGACCCCCCCCCCCTCCCTCCCCCTTTAGCGTTACGTAATTTATGGATGCACCCTTGACTGGGAGAGCTGCTGAAAGGCGGAAGGAGATACCCAACTGTGTTTTTAATTCTTTCGTTGAAGTTCTGAAAAACGGGAAATATTACGTCTTATAGAATATTTTTTACGAAAGAATCAGTGATTATTGAATTGATTGTCACGTTTTACTTGTTCTGGGCGCGGGTAAAACCTGTTTTTGCACTTTTTGCTTATATACACACTGGGGCTTTTGGACAACGCAATCATTTAGCGGGAAGCAGCTGAAACTTTTTAGAAATTATTGCTCGTGGCCATCCTGAGAGTTTTAATCCAATTTCCACGGCACGCTAACACACACGCTTATTCTATCTTCTCGTCCGACCGGATGCCGGCTGGAAATTACCGTTGTAGTTATGAATTTCTAAACAATGGTTTTAGCCGCGTTTTCAACAAATTCTATTAGTTTCTAAGAATCCTCATTATGCGACGTTTGGCTTGCCAGGTGACCAGTAAGTGATGCAGTCTTGCGGTCGTGTTTGAAAGCATTTAACAGTTGAAAGTTAGCGCCAAAGAACTTGTCGCACAAAGCACATTGTTGAAAGAAGTGACTGCTCTTTTGAAAATTATCGCGCGGAATTTGGGAAAAAATATTCTATCTCGAATGCGCCAGGTTTGAAATGATGTTCTGCGCTGGTAATTAGCGCCAAAGATAGTTATAAATTATTGAATTACTCGGACGGTTCCAAATTTGAATCAATTGTGGCCGCTCATTTGCCAAAATCAAGAATACTCTTGGCGAACACGAAACATATTTCGAACTAGACTATATATTTACGAATCAGTGTCCTTTCGACAGTTTTGAATTCTCTCCAGCGTGGGCAATACCGCTTCGTAGCCGTTTGCTCGCGTTCGGTTTTTCTCGGAACGTGAAGCGAGGATGTTGGAGAGGTGCGGCCAGAACTCAAGCTTTGGAACTGTTTTACAAACACACATCTGAGGCAGAGCCAGAAACATTTCCAAAGGAAGAAGACAAACAGCGTGAATGACTTTCCTTTCAAAGCTTGACGTAACATTCAAACGCAAAAGATAATTTTGGACGCTAGGAGTCGTTCGCTAAGGTGTCGTTGTCTGGGTGTAGCATGAAATGAGGAGAATAAATATCTTTTTTTTGAAGTACGTTGCAGCTCCGTCAGGAATGTCTCGCATTAGCAGGCCTTCGCACTAACATGGGAAACAATTTTCCCCCTTGCTTACTCGCTCGAAAGCTAACAGAAGTTTAAACTCTTATTTTTTGGAATGTTTATCTAGGGTCGGTGCTTGATTTCTAAAATTTTAGGTCCCGGAACACGCCTCAAATTAATTATTTTAATGGAAATAGTTATATATTTCTAATATTTATATTTATTTCCAAGCTACTGGACTGGGAGAGATAGCTCAGTGCATCAACCTGATGTCACTGCAGTCCCTCTGACCGGGAGGTCCTAGGTTCGAGTCCCGACGGTGGCAGGATTTTCGACACTAGCTTGTCAGCTAGGTCGAATTCAGTCGCTGTCTGGAGGAGAATTCTAGCGGCCGGCTGCGCTGATCGGTAGTTTTCCGTGGTTTCTCCAATTAACACCAGGCGAATGCCGGAGCAGTACCCTAACAAACGGGCCACGCACCGCGCGCGATCTTTCCTTCCTCTTCCTTGTCCTGTCCTCTCCTCTTACACACACACACACACGCTAACATGCACTACACAACCACACATGCCGGGAGACCGGTCGGGAGCTTACAGCTTGTCCCGGCTGGGGCGGTGCCTCGCTGGTGGGAGATACCTGATTGAGGGGAAAACCCCGCTAGTCGACGGTAGGTCGGCGCCAGCGGGGAAAAGATCATCGCCACCTCCCGAGAAAAAACACGCACTACACTTACGGGACTAATGACCAAAGTAGTTGACGCGCCTGGAAACACGAATCAATCAATCCGAGCTACTGGAACGCCGTTCTGTCGCGCTCCGTCAGAAATCAAGGCCTTTTTGGGGGTATTTATAGAACCATGATGATGATTATGCAACACGAGAAGACTGCATAGAACTTTTGTTCTACATTCTTTCAGTGCCCGAACTTCCGCTAGGAAGGCAACGTTCGGGAATGATGCATCAATACTAAAATAAGGGATATAGTATTACGAACTTGCTTTTGGGGAAGGATGAGATGCTTGGCAGTTGAACTATTCCAAGAGAACAGTTTCATTCATCACAAAACCCATGAAGAGTGGCTGGGTGTTGACTCTGCATCACGAGTTGTTGTGTGACAATAATCAGATATCTTAGAACATACTCAAAATAAGGCTCATAGAACATAAAATAAAATGATCAATGACAACACCTGTGATCATTTAATTTTAAATGCCAACGACATTTCACCACTAAATCAATCTCATAGAACATATGGAAAATGGACCTTCGTAAAGTTTGTAGGTTGATGTTTGATGGTCTGAAGCTTTTTTGAGGAACGTTACTAGATTACCAAACAATCTAACATAATGTGGTTCAATATTTGCAGGACAATATTTTTAATGTTCATTGTAATGAAAATTAAAAATAATGTTGAGAAACAATTTCACTTTTCTCACACACATTTTGCACCCCCTCCCAATAATTTACTCACTGAAAACTAAAATAAATTTAAAAACTAGGAGTAAAAATGTAGACAGTGTTTAATGTTTGGGCTTGCTTCACAAGCATTTAGAAAATTACAATTATTACGTAATAACCTTCGTCACAAATTAAACCCTTCGAACACGTATCGTTAAATGAGATATTCACCAATTGTAAAATTTATCGACCTTAATAGTGCTTATAATATTTTTAGTGATATTACTTCCATGTAATAATATTCACCAAAAATATTTTTTTTGTAAATTTTGTAAAAATTGTAAATTTTACAATTAATGGACATCTTATTAAACGATACGTGTGCAAAGGGTTTAATTTGTGATGAAGTTCGTGGCGATTACGTAATAATTGTATTTAAATGCTTGTGTAGCAAGCCTAATCATTAAAAATTGTTACATGTAAGTAATATCACTACGTTTTAAAATTTATTTTACATTTCAGTGAATAAATTATTGGGAGGGGGAGCAAAATGTGTGAGAGTAAACGGAAATTGTTTCTCAACATCTTGGCATATACTGCAATTGTCTAAAGAAACTTTACAACAGTCCCGAAATCAAGAAATATTCCCGGTATTACGATTAGTCAAAAAATTTTCTGTTGAGCATAGAAGCTCTACATCCTAAAAAGAAAATAGTATACGTGACTGCATAACTTACCCCTCATTTTTTGAATTCTCTGTGAAGTCAGGAAGCGAATCGGATAAAGAGTACTGTATGCAATGGTGTAAATGAATAACAAAGAACTTTTAAACCTATTTCCTGCTCAAAGTAGGAGAAAGAAACATGTTCCCGTGATCCTTCCAAAATATTGGCTGTTATCATCTTATCTCAAAATTGTGTTAGATTCGGAGGCGAATGGCTTTAAACCACATAAAAAGAGAGCAAGAACCATAGCTTGATAAAGTGTTTTCATATTGCTGTAAAATGTGTGAATCATTTATATATAAGAAATATAGATAAGAAATATAAACGTGCCCCGTGTATTTAGAAAACGGGTTTGAGAGAGTTAACTTCATTGTATAAAACCCATTCATTCGTATATCTCAAGGCTATTCTTGTACGTAAATAGTTCTGAAAAGCTCTAAGAAAACAAGGGAAGCATTTTAAAAATTCAAAGGTGTTTACTGAAAGCAAGTGAGCCAGTTACTTGTCGGTGAGTCACACAAGCCAAGTTATTAAAAGTTGTAGAAATGCTTTCGCAGGTTGCAACATGGGACCCAGGAATCCCCCCCCCCCCGGGTTGGAAGGGAGAAAGCAGCCGGTGGCGTGGGCCCTTTGTGCCTGAGGGCGACGCCCAGCGCAGGTGCTGCCGCCACGCGCGTGGCTGCCGGCCCGCTCCCCCCCCCCCCCAGCGCTCACGTACGGAGGTTTTTTTTGGTCGATTCCTTCATTAGTGTTGGCAAATTGTACCAAACATCGATACATCGATGTTTCGATACGTCGCTAAAGGTTTTCGATGTCGATGAAAACATCGCCATATTAACATCGATGATTTAAATGTAGACTAATAATCATGCTATTTTTAATTACCGTACGCAAGTGCGATATATTTTACTGTTTGGTTAGCAGCATGTTAGTAGTAGGCTCCAATTCTAATAAAATTATTATCGAATGTAAGGAAGAAAATTAAAATTAAAAGAACATCGTGTTTCGCTATTTTACCGTCTTCATCTTTTAATCACTATTCTACATATACCACACAAAATACCATAAAAATAACATAAACATTTTTTAAAAAAACATAATAAAGCATTGCATGAATAATAAATTCAAACATCGATTTTTTGCTACAAAATATCGATATGAAGAAAGCATCGAAAGCAAAATATCGATGTTAATACATCGATGTTTCTGGTGGAAAATATCGATCTTCTAAAAATATTGATGTTTTTTGCCATCCCTAGACACCACGTGTGGTATCGATACCAACAATAGGACGATATATCTATATATGTTGATATAATCGATCGTGAAGTATTTTTATAGGTAATGTAGTTAAGCTCCTGCCGATAATAATGTATTTATTGTTTACAATGAAGGCAAATGTAATGTTTATTTAGGATTCAACCTGTCGAGATGATGTTCCTCTTAGTTGAGCGATGATGTTTACAGAATACATAAAATAAATTACAACAAATAACGATTTCTATTTTTAAAAATTCGTGTAAGGTCTGTGAATGTCCAGTGACATGCGAATCATTCTCTTTATTAAAAATATTGTATCATTACCTATAAAAATTCTTTTCATTGATATTTAAGGCCCGAAAATATAAATTAAACGGTTCTGGAATCTGTAATTTGCCTCGGTACCAAATTTCGTATATATATATATATATATATATATATATATATATATATATATATATATATATATATATAAGAGTCGATTAGCATCCCGAGTCGCCAGTGTTTACTTACTTTCCACTCGCGGGCTTTCCCGGCTTCAACCCTCGCCCCCCCTCTGCGGCTACAGTGGGGTAGCGGTTAGCCTATCGAACTACTATACCCAGCTAAGTTCGTCAGTTCTAACTCGATTGCAGCAGTGGATTTTTAAGGGCGAAAAGAATCCTTCGTACACCCTCAAGCGAAGCCTAAAAGAAGGCTGTAACATGCAACACTCGCCGTGCTGGATACTCGGATTGACTTGAGATTTTACCAGCTTGTTCAGCACCTTTCAAAACAAATTTTTACTTGCTATGAAGCATTGCAAGTAGTGTTTTTGCGATAATTAGTATTGGGATCTTTCTTGACCTTACCGACCGTGGAAGGGCGGAAATCGCTGCTCGCCGCTGGTTCTGCGGACGTTACTCATACATCGCGCCTGCACTATCGGCAAAGTCTCAGTTACTTGGAGGGCAGGCGGGGTGACAAAAACGGGTGTTTACTTTGCAGGTTCTGATGGAACGAACGCGCTTGGAAATCTGACACTGGCTGATAGACGCCGCCGCGTAACGTTCCTAGCGCTGCCGAAGCAACGGCTCGGCCGCTGTGGGAAGCGCGAAGGTCACGAAAGGTCCTGATACAAAATGCATATAAAACACTATTTATAATACTCCATAGCACCTCAAAATTTGCGTATGTAGGTTTTGCATGGTGTTCTATCAGCTGGTGAAATTTCATGTTAATCCGAGCATCCAGCACGGTGAGTGTTGCGTGTAAGCTAAATTCAAAATTGATTGTTCGTCGCCCGAGTGATACCTTCTTTCTCGGCTGGGTGGTGAAAGGAGAGAAGCGGAATTTTTCGTGGTCAGACGGACGCGTGACCCTAACGGCTTGAGTCTCACTATGTAAAATAAAAAGTAATTAATTTGAAGACCTTGGGGAAATAACATGCTATGCCCCATTCCTGATGAAATTGAGATTTTAGAGTTTTTCGACGCCCCATAGATATATCTAGATGTTGGGTTTTTATTTTAAAGATTCGCCGCAAGATAGCGATGTAATTCATAAATTAATGTTCTTTATCCCAATGTGTACAGTGCAATGTCTACACCTTTATACTGCGATTTTTTTAACTGCGACCCTCAAGGCCACTCAAATCCCATCGTCGCGATGGAATATGTCACGGCATTTCGCGTCTTTTCTCAGTCTTGCCGGTAGAAGTCGCATGATCGCAAGCACTGCTTCATACGGTCGCGATCGTGTGAAATCTAGGGGGACGACTGAGAAAGACGCGAAATGCCGTGACACATTCCATCGCGAAGACGAGATTTGAATGGCCTTGAGTGTCGCAGTTAGGAAAATCGCAGTATACTCTCCGTTTTCCCAAAATGGAATATCTCACGGTATTTCGCGTCGTTCTCGGTTGTGCCGCTAGGGGTCGCATGATCGCCAGCACTGCTCGATACAGTCACGATCCTGCGACTCCTAGTGGCATAGCCGAGAACGACGCGATATACCGTGAGATATTCTTTTCTATTGACACTCCCCCGTGCTTCAAGAAAGAAAAACCGAAGTATAGACAAAGGAGCGAGACTTCCAGTAGTTGACGCCGAAGTGAAAGCGGGGCGATGTGCAAAAAAAGATGTGCCTCTTGATACTTCAGTGATGGTTTTGTTAATTAGTCGGAATTGTTGATGAAATTAACACGTATGTAAATAAAGGCATAAATCAAACACAGAGTTAACGAATAAAACTTTTTAATGCGAATTTACATCTTGGTTTAAAAATATACCTTAAATTATTATTATTATTATTATTATTATTATTATTATTATTATTATTATTATTAGCCCGTTTAATCCCTATTAGTGCAAGGGGCTGTTGCGGAGGGCCAACGAGGCTTACATTATAAAGTTGGTCCTCGAACAGCCACCTCGAGGACCTTAACTACTTTAAATACTTACATTTATATATTAGATACTCTGCTAATACGCCGGCTTATAACTAAGCACAAGAGGCGAGGTTAGATGAAAGTTGTTTTATTGAAATGATCGGCGCCACTTATTTCCCGCACAAGCCAATGCTCTGCGGTACGAATGTTCATGCACAGTTAATTAATTGATTCGTGATTCCGAGCGCGTCAACTACCGAGGTCATTAGACCCGTAAGTGTAGTGCGTGTTTTTCCTCGAGAGGTGGCGGTGATCTTTTCCCCCGCTGGATGGCGAGATCCGGTGCCGAACTACCGTCGACTAGCGGGTTTTCCCCTCAACCAGGTATCTCCCACCAGCAGGGCACCGCCCCAGCCGGGACAAGCTCTAAGCTCCCGACCGGTCTCCCGGCATGTGTGGTAGTGTAAGGTAGTGCATGTTAGTGTGTGTGTGTGTGTGTGTAAGGGGTGAGGATAGGACAAGGAAGGGGAAGGAAAGATAGCGCGTGGGAAATGGCCTGATTGTTAGGGTATTCGCTTGGTGTTCGCCTGGCTCCGGCATTCGCCTGATGTTGATCGGAGGAACCACGGAAAACTACCGATCAGAGCAGCCGGCCGCTAGAATTCCCCTCCTCAGGCACAGTTGCCTGCCAGCGGTGTTCGGTCCCATTTCCTCCCAATGCATCCGGTCCTTGGTCAAACTCTCTCCCTGGGACGCCAGCGGCTCGAGCGCCGCCTTCTGGCCTCGCTCACCTTTCGCCGGGCGGCGCCGCCAGGGCCTTTTATCTCCCATATAACATGGTGGGGACCATTACAGTGGCGCGCTCTTCTCTTGCACCTTCTTACAGGAACTAAAAGACGAACTGGTGCCAACGATACTTCAAACGTGCGGGGCTACTGCGTAGGTTCGCGAGACGGAAGCTGGCGCGTCATGTTACGAAAGCTAGCGTCGATGTTCGCGCTTTTTCAGCGGTGCCTTATATGCGTATATTATGAATAATTGAACATGTAGAAGCCACTTTTCGTATTTCTGACAAATGAGCCAATTTTGATGTGCGGAAGTTGGCGAGCCTATCGTGCAGCTGTACCCGTCGACACTAGCGCCTCCTATAGTAGCACCCTCGGGCTTTGTCTCCGTTTTCGATGGACAGTTGCTAGGCCCTGGGCGCCGCTTGCAACCCCACTCACGCACGTCCGCGCCTCCGACGCCGCACCCGCCGCGCCCGCACGCGGTCTCCGCTCGCCGCCTGCTACGCGCCTTGCGGTTCGCTCTTTCTCCCTCCCTCTTTCTCTCTCTGTCCAATTCCCCTGTACCTCCGTTTGGGACCCCCTTTCTACCTCCGTTTCTCTCTCTCTTTCTTTTTGACTCCATATGTTCTCTCTTTCTCTCCCTCTCTCTCTTGTCCCTCGCTCCCTCTCCCTCCCTCTCGTATGTTTCTGTGCTTGTTCTCCCTCTCTCTCTGTCCTTCGTTCTCTTTCCCTCTCCATCCCTCTTGTATCTCTTTCCCTCTCCCTCCCTCTTGTAACACTCGTTCTGTCCCTCCCTCTGTGTCCCTCGTTCCCTTTCCCTCTCTCGTTCTCTCTCTCTCTCTCTCGCTTTGCGTACTTCTCCGTTCGCCTATCCGTTTCCTTTTAACTCGTCATGCCTTCTCTCTTCGCCCCCTCCCCTTCCCCCTTAGCACATGCCAGCGCCCCTACACGCCATTTGCCTCGCATCGCTCCCGCTGTCCACGCCCCATCTCGTCTACTCCTCTTCCGTCTCTTCTCCCCCGAGCAGGCGGGCGATGGGGCACGTCTGCGCCCAGCCCGGACCACGCCTCCCTTCACAGCCGCCGCCGCCGCCGCCTGCGTCCGCCCCGCATCGCGTCGCCCCCCTGCCCGGCCCACGTGCAGGTGCAGCGGCGGCCTGCGGCGCGGCGCCAGCCCCGCACCTGGCGCCCAAGCTCTCGGGGCGTGGCGCATGGCGACGTGTGACGGGGTGGGGCGTGACTGGGAGGGCGGGATGGGGTGGGGTGGGAAGGGGTGCAGCGCGGGGCGGGGCATGGCGGGGTGGGGCGTGACTGGGAGAACGGGATGGGATGGGTGGGAAGGAGTGCAGCGCGGGGCGAGGCGGGATGGGGCGTGACTGGGAGGGACGGGATGGAGGTGCAACACGGGGCGGGGAGGGGCAAGGGGGGACGTGGCGTGGCGGGGTGGGGCCTGACTGAGAAGGACCGGATAGGATGGGGTGGGAGGGTGCAACGCGGGGCGGCGCAGGGCGTGGCGTGGGGGGCGTGTCATGAGTGGGACGGGATGGAATGGGGTGGGAAGGGGCGGAGCGCCTGGCGCGGCGGGACGGGAAGGGGCGCAGCGCGGTGCGTGGTGTGGCGAGGAGTGGCGGGGCGGGGCGGGGCGGGGCGGGGCAGGGCAGCCCGGCACGGCGCATGGCGTGTCGAGGAGAAGCGAGGCGTCGCGCCGCCCGGTAGTGCTTGGCGCCATGCAGACTCGTGGCGGCGCTCAACATTGAGCCGAGCGGGATAATCGAAACTTCCGTATTGATGCCTCACGTTTTGATTGGTATCGAGGTTGACTCCCATCCCTTACGATGCCGCTGTGTTTAAGACAGGCACGTCAAACCACACCCGCACGAGCTACTTGCCCGCCTGGGAAGCCCGGCTCTCCTACGGGCGAGGGCAACTTCCACTGACTTCGAAATTATTTCCCCTTAAAATCCAGAAAGCTGCATGTGGAACTGCATGCGCAAGCTGAAACGGTGCGAGGCAGTGAATAATATTTGGCAGATTTTTTTCTATCAAATACGCGAGAATTGTATTATGCTTATATTTTCCCCTACTTTTTAACTGTTTGATGTTTATTTTTTTACTAAATTCTTCCTTATGAAAACATCTTTGTTGAGTGACAGGAATACTTTTGACGCGGTTTTATTTCTTCTAAATTCTTCCGGAACACCACCTCCAACATTCTCTAATTACGAATTTATCTTCCAATTAATAAAAATGTTTACAATTTTTAGTAATTGCTTGTTGTAGATCCATGGTTTGTAAATATGCTAATGTTAACCATCAAAGTTATCTTCCATGATACCGCACATGTCCTATACTTGAACAGCAATAAAATAAAATAACTAGGTTAATGAAACGCAATGCACTCGTTTGATTCACTCTAACCTCACAACAGCAGTTTAAAGAGTCGTCAAAGACGCTGATGGCAGGATCCATCCCCGTCAAAGACGCTGTTGGCAGGGTTCGTCCCCGCATTTGACGAATATTTTGACGATCGTCTGGCGAAACGACTTTGGTGAAACGTAAATAAAGCATTTGACACGCCGTCAATGGTTTGACGTCAGTCAAAGCTACCGATCAGCATTGGTGAAACCAGTCAATAGTCTTTACTATGCAAATTATTTTCAATCTTTGTGATTACGGTGATAATTGCATTTTTTTGTTCGTACGTACTTCATATTTTTAACATTACTTGTAAGATTGATAATGTATCTATGTAAGTTCTCTAAAAAGTGAAATATTGGGAGCCATAAAACATCGAATGAATTAATTAATTGAATCATTTAAAGGGACCATTTGCTGTAAAGTTGAAAAATCTTTAGAAACAATAAAACATTATTATTAAAAGTTTTAAAATGAACTGAGGCGTTGCCTTCGCGGTCCGCTCAGCCCGAGCGAGGGACGTTGAGCGTCGACTTTTCACCCGCCCTTCGATTAACTCTCCGCTGCTCATCGTTTAATAGTAGGGCAAGAGGGGACTATCGCAGGTGCATCTAGAGAGGGTTTCAACGCGTCCTTTCTTTATGAGCAGTTTAGTCCGCGGAGAGAAAATTAATCTTGGGAGAAACTGAAATTAGTTGTTTTTTTTTCTCAGCGGCAGTTGACAGTCTGTAATAAGAAAGAAAAGACATTTAAAAAACTTGGTGACTGGAAATGAAAATGTGTGATGGTACGTTGATTAATTTGATCAAGAGTTAGTTCAGACGGGACAGACATATAGCGGGCGTAAATGCTGTAAAAGTGGAGGAGACTTTTTATGGAGTGCAGAGTACTTATAACAGACACTTAAATGGACAAACATACGAAAGAAAATCAAAATAAGGTCCGGAGCTCATTGTTCTTTCTTAAATCGACTGGCAATTTCCTCTTTTGCATTCATTCTTTGACAACAGCTAGTAAGGTAGACCTGCACGACGCCTGCTACCACGGGCATTCTGCACTTAGGAGCCAGCCGTCTGCCCGCGACAGCTCCGAAAGTGCAAGTAGCGGGCAGAAGCCAGCTTTGGGGGCAGGGCAGAAGCCTGAGCGGGGTCGACGCGGCGCATAAATTGAATGCGTAGGTGTTAAGTGCAATGAGCCATGCTGTGGAATGATTTACCCACGTATTTAAATGGATATTATACCGTATTTCTCGCTTCATGGGCCGTATTTTACTGTTTATGTGCTTCTGTGCACTGCTATATATTGACATTTTTATTTATTTGTTGTTGTTGTTGTTTTTTTGTTTTACTTTATGCTCATTGTAACTCCTTAACACTATTTTAAAGCAGTGGCCTCTTTTTAAAATGTATTATGTAAAACTAACAAATATTCACAATTTAATAATTGATTTTTGTTGTCTCTCTCCAAGCACAAACTAGTATTCAATGACTGTTTGGCAACGATTCACAAGCACCATCATATTGCTGACTTTTGATGAGTCACAATGCGAGATCACGCCCTTTCTCAGTGAAATCTTACAGTATATATGAAGTTGTAAGGAGTTTGACAATATCATTTTATTGTTCAGCTGGAATGACCTAAAAGCTATTACTTGTGTTCTGCGATAAATGATACCCACACGAACTCTTTAGATGCACCTTTAAAATCTCCCTTATAACCAGTCTTTCAATTTTCCGTGTATATTCCTCGTTTATAAGTATAGTACGATTTCTAATGGGTTTGCTATTGCTAATTAAGTGCACGTCTATGCATTCTAGAAATATGTAAAGTGAGCAAAATTACAGAAATCCAATTAAGATGTTGTATTTTTAGAGTTTCTGTATTTTAAAATAAAATATTAATAATGCTCTTTTTTCTTTCAGTGGAAGTTAGTAAAACACGATGGAAGTCTTTGCGAACTTCGTACCTCCGCCACTGCAAACTGATGGCATGTCGGAAGAAAGAATCATCCAAGTGTCGAAAATGGCCGCTAGCGGATGAATTGTCATTTTTGAACCCGTATCTGGTCCCCACCGATTATGTTGGAGGGTAAGTTTTTTGGGCTGCTACAAATGCCAACATTCGCATAATGAACAGTTCAAATTAGTGAAATGGTACCTACAACAATTCTCCACAATGTGTTGAAAAGCCATGCTGGCACACTTGTTCCCCTTTGCACACATTTTCCGTCTTACCCGAGGTGACTAGGATAGGCTAAAGGAATTCCTACTTACGTAGGAATAGCAGATATGTGGTAAACTGGAACGTGGGAAGTTCCCAAGGCTATTGAGAGGTAAGGTGTGTAGTTTAGAGTGCACAGTGAGATATAAGGCGTACCTCTAGATCGAAAATGCGCATGGAAATATATTAAAGAAACAGTCAATAAAACATACGTAAAAATAGCAAAACTCTATCCAGTCATAGAATGTGGAATATATTTATTCAAATCAGTTATTAGACCATCTCTTGCTTGTGGTTGCCCTATATGGGATGGGGTCGCCAAAAGTAACGCAGAGAAAGTTCAAATAGTTCAAAATAAAATTTTAACGCGAATTATTAAAGTCCCATGGTACGTGCCAACCACTTAACCAGATACCACTTAACCAGGCGCGGCTCGTCATTAAAGGTTGTAAGGCGGAGTCTCCCCTATAAAAATTGCCGTCCAAAAGAAATTTACAAATATATTTGTAAATGAATTCATTTATAAAGAATGGATTTCTGAATTATATTATATATCAATCATATCAAAAATGTTCTTTGTCGGTTCGTTAACGGCCGTCCGTAACGTATTTGAAGCTGTTGAGAGGGAAGAGAAAAGCGTTAGGCTCCCACTTCGTTCCGTCATAAGTAGAGACGGGAAAAATATGCAGTATTAAACATCAAAATATGTACATAAATATGTAATAAATATGTAAGAATATGTAATAAATATGTAAAATCGGATATAATATGTATAATATTGAAATTCTCTAATTAAAGACCATTTACATAGCAAGGAATTACATTTAGAAAAACTGCTCACTTTACATCATACAACTTTCTCGTCAGTAGTAAAAGCGTAATCTATTATAATCCAGGACCGTAGTTAAGCAGCCGTACCAATAGCACAAACTGGCCAGATCTACGACCAGCAAACACTGTATCATCTTCATCGAAGTGTTACACGACGGCGATCGCAAATTTTTCTCGGAAATTAAAGCTACAGATCACAGAGCGCGGTGTCAATGTTATTTTGGGCACATAGATTTCCCCAATAATGTAGGAAAAATGCAGATTTAAAAAAAAATACATCTTTTCATAAAAAAGAATGAAATTAAATTGAAGAAAATGGATAAAGTAAGAGAATGTATTGTGAAAACAGCAAAATGTGTAAAATATGTAATATAGTACTGAATATGTAAAAATATGTAACGAAAAAATTCGGTATTGTGTTACGAGGGCTGTGATTCGCCAAGATTACAATTTTGAGAACGGTAAGTAGAAAGACAAAAAATATGTAATTACATAAAAATCCGGTCTCTAGTCATAAGGCCTGTGTAAAACGACGAGGCGTGACGTCATGCATTCACTGCACGGGTTTATAGGCGACCGAAGCGTGGGCAGAGCGTGGGGCCTGGCGTCTGGAGTGCTCACCAGATAGCAGTACTATGCAGCTCAGTGAGTTGCACAGAGTTTCAACTAGTTCAAAATCGCGGTAGGGGCGTTTCTCCCTTATGTATGTATCGGAAAAATTAGTGCTTAGAAATACAATCTAATTGAAAGCTAAGTCCTTACGAAATATCTAGATAATACTATGTCAAAGAACAGATCCCCCTGCTGTTCGTATAAATGAAAACTTAGTACTGCCCTTCGAATTGAAGGACCCCACCCAAGCAATTAAACATTTGCAGCCTTCCCCATTGAGAAAACCACGAGCCACGACTGCAGTTAAAAAGTTATGGCAAATGCAGGCAAAGTTAAAAAAATCGCAGTATCATGCTAGGTAGCAAAAGATGACTAATTCGCAAATTAGCTGGATGATGTTCGAAGTGAACAGTGCATCGACATTAATTCCACTTTATCCAAAGAGTATAGGTACTGCGCAAATTAACCGGCTAAGTCGCGAATTAGCTCTATTTCTGTCTCAAACCGTAACACATATACCAGTCATTGCTTTGCCCGTATATTAGATATATCTCTACGAGCGAATTGTGTAGCGTGTGGATCAAAAAGCTTTTTTTGGAGAGAAGATTAGTGTATTATCATTATTACTAAAATAATAAATATTAATATTATTATTAATATTAACAATAATGTATTTCACCACAGTGTTTCACTTGTAAGTTCAACAATTGCTTCAGAATACGTTTACCGTTTCGCAACAGTTGCGACCCCATAGACTCCTAGCATGACGTTGTTAAAAATGTTTTGACTGTTTAAATATTTGACTTTCCGATCGGGAATCAAACGTGGATCTCCCGGTGGAGCAACTGGGCATATAACGAGAGATCCATGATTGATTTCCAGTGGGGGCTGTCAACTCTTTGAACAGCGAAAGTATTTCTTCTTTTCTTTTTTCTTTTCTCTTCTTTTCTTCCTTTTCTTCTTTCTTTTCTCTTCTTTTCTTCCTTTTCATTTTTCTTTTTCTTCGCTCTTCTACTTTTCTTCTTTTGTTTTTTCTTCTACGTTCGTCTTTTGTTCTTCGTTCTTCTTTTCTCCTTCGTTCTTCTTTTCTTCTTCGTTCTTCTTTTCTTGTTCGTTCTTCTTTTCTTGTTCGTTTTTCTTTTCTTCTTCGTTCTCTTCTTTCTTTTCTTCTTCGTTCTTTTCTTCTTGTTGCTCCGTAGAATAAAGTGTTTGTTTCGTTCCTTGCGCGTGCCTGAGGCTCGTGTGTGTGTGTGCGCAGGGCGAACGGGAGCGCGGCGGGCGGGGCAGGCGGCGTGGGCGCGGCGGAGGAGCCCGAGCCGCTGTCGGAGGACGCGTGGGCGCGCGTGTACGAGGAGGCCAAGCCGCAGCCGCTGGAGGCGGTGGCGGTGCGCCTCGAGGTGGACGACGACGAGGAGCTGGACGCGCCGGCGTCGGCCGCCACCACGGAGGTGGTGGACGACGAGGACGAGGCGGAGGACGAGGAGGAGGACGACGACATCGAGGAGATCATGGAGCACCACCCGCCCGAGGAGGAGCTGCGCGAGGTGTTCCGGCCCGAGGCGGGCGAGGCGCGCGCCGACTCGGCCGGCTCCGACGGCTCCTACTCCTCCATGATCACGCTCGTCGAGCCCGACTCGGTGTCGCGCAGCGAGCGGCGGCCCCGCGCCGCCCCCGCCGCCCCCGCCGCCGCCCCCGCCGCCGCCACCAACGGCCTCGGCGGCGCCAAGCGGAGCGCGCAGGCGCAGGCGGCGGCGGCGGCGGACGAGAGCCGGCGCCAGCGAGACACCACCCGCGACTTCTTCCTGTACCTGGCCGACACCGTCAAGACGTTCCCGCCCTACCTGCAGGCGCAGGTCAAGGGCAAGTGTTTCGACGCGGTCAACTCGGCCGAGCTGTCGTACATGTCGCGCATGCGCGGCGCCGCCGCCCCCAAGCGCTGACGGCGGGCGCGTCGTCGGCCGTCGGGGACGGCGGCGGCGACGACGACGACGACGTCGGGCGTGTAGGTGGTGTGGGGGAGGGGGAAATCTCAAAGCTGAACGCACATGCGGTGGGAGTGGTGGGGGAGAACCGCCGCCGAAGAGAAACCACTCTCTATCTCAACTCTGGATGCCTTCTTGAGAGTGGAGGACTTCCTGTAGTGATGGAGGAAGAGACCCAACGGCAGCACACCAACCTTTGCGCCTGGCGAGCACCATCAGGATGTTCTCACCGCGCCTGCAGGCCCAACTTCACCAACATCCATCTCGCGTTCTTCTCCGTGGAACTGTTATATTATCCGCGCACGTTTTCTTGAGCCCTCGCTTCACTATAGTTGGGTTTTTGTTACTTGGCGCGTGGGGGCCTGTCTTCACGATGCAATATCTCACGGAATTTCGCGTCGTTCTCGGTCGTGCCGCTAGGAGTCGGATTGTCGCCAGTACTGCTCGATACAGTAGTGATCATGCGAGTCCTAGAGGCACGACCGAGAACGACGCGATATTTCGTGAGACAAGACCGCAAGCGCCAAGAAATAAAAACCCAAGTAAAATTGCGAGAGGAGTGGGGAATTCGGTATTTTGACGAAAGGAATTTCGTATCAAATTTGTAGTTCGTTTTTCGATGCAAAATAGTTTCTATAACATGGGAGCGAACATTTTTGGTTATCAGATTTTTGTGTACAACCCTCGTTGCTGTCATTTATTCTTAATTTAACTAATGACGGCAAAGGAGTGGGGGTAGGCATTCCGTTGCTGAAGAAAAACGTGCGCATATAATACAGGGCGCGCTTGAGAGAGAGAGAGACCCAAACGCTGCTGACATCCCTGCTAGTGACGTATGCAATGGAGTCGTGGCGGTAGCGGCGGCGTGGTGGCTATAGACAATGGTGCGATCTCCCAAGTGCAACGCAAATGGAAGACGTGTAACAAGTACAAATGTGGAAGACAGGCGACAAACCAACCAGAACGCCTTCTCCACCTGGCAGACAGATAGCATTAGTATTTGTGCTCTCATCTGCAGGATCTAGTGAAAAAGTGCTGCAGTCCTGCTACTAGCGTCAGGAGCGGCAACGGAAGGAACGATAGTTGAGAGTAGAGATACAAGGACATAGGGGTAATCAAAGATCTTTACATCTTGGCGGCTCCAGCAGTACAGCAGCAGCAGTATGCTGCGATTTTCGTAACTTTGCCCCTGACAGGAATCAGGGTTTGGGTCAGGGTTGACGGTTTCATCCAATTGGGAGCTTGAACGTAACCATAGTGACGTCACTGTAGCGAAATAGAATCTCCCCATTGGATGGCAGCGAAACAGCTGATTCCTGTCAGGGGCAAAGTTACAAAAATCGCAGTATAACGTTTGTGGCGGTAGGAGTGACAAACGAAACCTTGCTCGTGTGGAAGACATCTAAAACGAAGAAAGATTCCAGCCATACCTGCAGACACCTGAAAGCGAAGTGTTGGGTTCCTGAAAACTCCGTGGATCTATCTTCGGGTACGAACAGAAAGGACGCCACGCATCAAGAACAAAATCCTATACAGGTGTCCGGGGAGGAAACGTCGAAACTTCGAAAATAAGCTCTTAGCATATTTTGTCTAACAAACTACGTGGATATTCCGAATGGTTGAGCCACAATAAGCACTCAAAAGTTGGTTTGAAAAATTGATTTCCAGGCAAAACTTTGTATTATGGAAGCATATAAACACTCCAGTAATATGTAAATTGTTTATTGTTTACAAAAGAAATAAATATATTTGCTGAGATAGAAAAATTAAGCGAGAAATAAAAAGGAGTCGAATTATGTAAATTGAGTGCTTTTGTATTTCTGACTTAATTTTTCTTTCTGAACAAATATATTCATTTCTTTTGTAAATAATGAATAATTTACATGTTTCTGAAGTGTTTCTGTGCTTCTATAATGCAAATTTTTGCTTAGAAATCACTTTTTCAAACCAACTTTTGAGTGCTCATAGCGGCGCAACCATTCTGAATATCCACTTAGTTTGTTAAACAAAATATGCTTAGAATTGTCTTAAGAGCTTGTTTTCGAAGTTTCGACACTTCCTCCCCGGTTTCCTCCCCGGACACCCTGTTTAGCTGTATCTCGCTAGATCTTTCTTTGGCATAGCTTGCGAGCACATGATGGTCTGTTGTCAAACTCTCTACCGCATTGTTGGATGTGTTTCATGCCCTGAGATACCGGTATCGAAAATCATGATCGTTTTCGGCCTATTACTTTGTTTCACGCGAGGCCGAGGCACTGTGTACGCTACCCAGTCGTACTTGTGGTCGCCTACATGGGGATACGTATATTCCGTCCGCGACGCAGTTGGGCGAGGGGTGGTGGTGAATACAGATTTCCAATTGACCCAGCCCTTCCTGTCGTCATAGAAACGTAGAGTTGTCTCCCAACTGTCAATTTTTTAATAAATGTGTCCTTTCAATTTTTAGACAATCAGTTCTGTAGGTTTTGTTTTATTTTTAGAGCTGATTGTCTAAAAGTTGAAAGGAAATGCTTATTAAAAATACATAATACAGACAATCACGAAGCAATATACGTTCCTGAAGTTGCGCAACAACACACCGAGCGGCGCGACGCTGCAGTTTCATGACCTTGGCGCCTCGCGTTCTGTCTGTTTGTACTCATAAGCGTACGACGAACCCCACCTCCAGACGTTTAAAAATTTCGATCAGGTTACCATGGGTGGTGTGTGTGACATGCCTCCTTTCTCATGAAACTAGCTGCCTACATTAGCCTCGCATTGTTTCATTATGGTGTCTTCTACAGTGTGCAAAAGTTGGCGATGTCAGTTAGTACTCAAGGATGCGGTAACGCAGAACAAAGTTTGAGAGCCGATTGTGAAGTTATTGTGTTCATTTTACTTGTGTTATGCAGTGAATCTGAGCTTCTGTTACTCAGTAGACTGAAGTTGTTATTTTATGGACAACAGTCCTTGCTTTGAGTGAGTGTTCATAAATATCAACTGTTGCAAAACTGTCGTTGGCTTTATGGTGGTTTGTTTTGTACCAATACCAATTTTTTTTTAGGTACAATCGGATGAAAGAACCTCCCAAAATTCTCAGCTGTCTCCTAATGCTAGCTACAAAAATGCTAGTGATTTGCACAATTTGTTTTTATCTTTCCTTTCACCCAGTTTAGGTGAAGGAATATTTTCATGAAAGATTCAGTGTCTTGTGGGAAGAATATTTTTTCTTAATCTCTCAATCAGGCTGCCTGTGTGGCAGTAAGTGATATTGTGTCTTCCTTCTAATCTCACTACAGTTGGCATTCAGGTAAATGGCAAGTGACCATGTAAGCGAAGTACAATGCCGTTATAATAACAAGTGTTGTTATGTGTGTGTACATGTGTGTGTATGTATGTGTGTTAAAATGATACATTGTTAAAAACAACTTTCAAGTTTTATTATACAGTCCCACAAATATACAAAATACGTGATAGTTTTATGCCTGATATGAAGAGGTGAAAATCTTCCCAGTTTGGATTGCTTTGGGATGAAGAAATTAGCTTGGTCACAATGCACAGCAAATTCAAATGCTGTGTGAAAATTTCATTGGTTTGTACTTTTGTGCCTATAAAATTAATATATTGAGGTTACTTAAAAGCATTATTGGACGAGTAAATTAAATAAAATTGGGTTTGTTTCAATTAATCATTTTACAAGGAAAAAATTACATTTTGACTGATTTTACATTTCTGATTCACCATAATAAATGGATTCTTATGTGGAATAACCATGTTAAATATAAAATATAAAGGTATTTAGTGAAAAACTGATATTCGATAATTTTTAAGAATTATTTGTGTCTTGCTTCTGGGTCACTAATTACAATTGATTTTCTATGTTGGTTTTGTTCTGAATTAACTTTTATGAAATACAAGGAGGTAAAAATGTGAAGTTGCTGATTCTTTGGAATTTCATAGTGGCTACACTTCAGGTGTGCTCCCCAGTTTCCTCAGATGTCTTATGAGAAAGAACCTATAAATTGTGAGTGTTACTAGTCAATTAAGGTTAAAGGGAGAAATACTGAGTGTAGAACTACCTATAAGTTACTTAGGTAAAAGCCAAGACATATTTAGTGTTTTCATTAGTAATTTTATAGAACGGGTTTTATTGAGTTAAAATTAAGTTGAGGTTTTAAGAAGTTTTAAAAAGCACTATAATTGTAAATGATATGAAAGAATTTTTAATCTTTTTATAAGAAATTCTGTTTGTTAAAGATTATTTATAACTATATTGCACTTCGTGTTGCTCAGACAAACGAATTAATTGCATCGCCTTTGTGAAACTATGGTAACTTAAGTTGCTGTCTTAAAGTAAAAGAATCAAATCCTGAAAAAATTGGGCTTTGAAACAAAACTGGCAGGAATAACGCACATTTTGGGATTCGTTGGTCGCCTTCAGTCATGCGACTATGACGTGAAGCTATCTGAGAACCCATTTCCGAATGTTTTCAAAGATTACCGCCCCTTAAATCACTCCAAACCGAGTACGGGTTGTGAGAATCAGTTACAATCAGGTGCGATTGGCACGCCAAGCATCGCTTGATCGCGCGGTGGTTGACACGCCCTGTTGCCACCAGAAGGGCATCAATCGGTGGCTTCATTAAGAGGGGGAGTCGAAAATATGTTCGGGCAAATATCTTATAAGCGACAGTTGTAACAATTAGGGGAAGAGCACCAGTAACAACCAGTGAGATTAATTCTGACTTGTAGGTCGAGGAGTTTATGCTCTGTTGTGGTGAAAATTAGAACGGAGATAATTTATTTCATCCCCGTGGAATGGTCTTCTGTGGAGAAAATTGCCAATCATCGCCCCGATACTTAGACCGTATTTTAAGATAGAACAAAACTTCCATTATTATTCAATCAAAAAATCATGTCTCGCAAGCTAGTATTTTTCAACAGTTCAGACCAAATTTGGCAGCTATAGAGTCAGCGCGATATCCTTCACATTAGTCCTCAAATCTCGCAGTGTCTTAGAGGAATATAACCTTTCTTGAATAATTGCCACGACGTGTAAATGATTCCACCGGGATCTTCCTTTATTCAGACAGATGATCTAACCAACTGAACTAAGGAATCGAACATTGGGTTAGTGACATTTTAACGATTTTACAGCATTCGATTCAATTGGCCTGAAGGCAGAAGATGAACGAAAGAGTATGAGCTAACAATTGAATAAGACCTTAAGAAATAATTTTTAACCGAGGTGTAACAGTGGTCATTCACCATATATTAATAATGAAAGTAAATTGGCACGAACTGTAAATATTTGATTCACAAACAAGATAGTACTATTAAATATCTAACAAATACGCGACTGTCTTGCCTAAAAATACATCTTATATTAGACTTGTAAGCCACTCAACAAACAAAGTTGAGATATATTTAACTTTTTCGTTTTCCCTAGAGGTTGGCACGCCCACGGACGAAGTAAAAATGCTATATAGCATTTTTAATACAAAAAATATGCATTTTGTGTTGGACTTCTGGATTAGAAAATTCTGTGGACATTCCTCTTACAGCCTGAACAGCCTCTTCAGAAAGTGTCTTTTAAAGCGGTTTACCAATATCTACTTCTGTACGTTCAGAATTCATGTATAGGATTTAGTGTATGCTGTGGTTTTGTAATGTTAGCTTGTGAAGCTACATAGCGTTGTTTTGTGCCGTCCAAGAAATGCGAGAAAAATTATTATCAAGAATTATCATGGTCATTAGCCAGCCTGATTTATGCCAACTGATAGTCATTACGGCTTTATGCAATTTGTGAGTGCCGTTCTGCGATCTCTTGATGTTCTGTTGCCTGACAGGAGCAGTTGGGAACACGTCGCAAAGAATAGTTTTTAAGCACTAGACTGACTTTTATTCCATTTTGTATATTCAAAGATAACAATGTTATTTTATTGATAAAAAATAAAAACTTACTGTCTAAAATATTGTCTAATTAATGCTACACGATATATAGTTCAGCACCTTTGTGTTTGTGGAGCAAAGCTCTGTATATGTCATGGTGCGAAAGGAACATTCAAGTCTTAACATCTCATCAGACACTTTATTTGCACTTCACTTCTTTCCCAAGTTGTTTAGAAACTTGTTTACAGCTGTGAGTGTGGAGATGGGAATCTGAAACAGAAAGAGAGCTGTTGAAGGTGCTGAAAACAGATTAGGCTAATTTTTAATTAAAAGTCAAATACCCATGCGAAGCAAATTCTGATCATTGCAAAGCTGCTTCGTTGCAAGTTTCTAGCTTTCATTGTTGGAAGATATTAATATCCGTAACCTCACTTTTCGAAACCATTGGTTTTTGACAAGGTTTTCAAATCTTTTATCAGAGAAATATCAATGTTGTAAGTTGGAAACAATGTAGTACTTATATCTTGCTCATATAATATTCTTCTAATTCAATTGTAAACTAGTTTGAAGAAATTTTTTACATTCAGAAAATTCATATTTATTGAGATAATTCAATCTATAAGATAATTTCCTGCTTCACCTAGATTGCATAGTAATTTGAGCTTTTGGAACTAGATAGAATGTTTTTTAAAACATTATTCCTTATGGTTTAAGAATAGGCTTTCGAAACAGGTTTATGAATAGGATATATGTAAAGAAAAAAAGAAAAGAACTGTAAAGAAAAAAATTAAAACCGACCGGATCGCTATAAAATCACGTTATTAACATGACATCCGGCGGAACAATTTAATAGATTTTGCAGAGTTCAGTTCGTTGGAATGAGTTTGAGGTTATGAGACACATTGTTGGAGTGAATTTGCAGTTTTGAGCAGCAACTTTAGGTAAGCTTCCGAAAACTGATTTTGATTGGCAGCTGGGTACAAAAAAATATAGTTATAAGTGTTCCGTTTTATGTTCATTTATGAGTCATATTGTCAGTGCAGGCTCTGCAGAATCGGGTCATAATTTATTTTATTGTTTTAATATTTTCTTTCTTCTTTAACTCTAGAACAGTTTCAGCAAAATCAGTTTTTCGATATCTTAAAAAAATATGGAAGTTGTGTTTTTTCAGTATTACTGTTCTTCATTCAGTATTACTGTGAGCAAAATTTTGTTCCCGTCATATTTGACGAGTTGCCCAATAAAATAATTGAAACATTCCGCCCGTTAAATGTAAACCAATTGAATGAATTATTAACTTGTGGGATAGTAACACAACACAATGAATACCATTTATGTTTTGAAACTTCTCATTCGGTTGAATCTGTGGATATTTTTTTTAAATAACATTTATTAAGGTGTTGTTCAAAAATGTATTACATCATCACTTATACAAAAATCAGTGAGTCTCTCATACCTTGGCTATGATATGACGAATCAGTAAGAATCTGAGAAATATGCATTCACAGACGTTATAAATTTGTATGCATTTGTTCGTCTGCACTGCAATTCACACATTTTTTAGTTTTGTTGATGTTTGATCAAAAGAAATATGAAAACTTGAGAACCTACCTTATTTTGTTTCTTATGTAGTTTAATTATAGCATAATTCTACATTAATATTTTTATTAACGCTGGTGGTTATATTCAGATTTGCTTAAAATAGTATTAATTATATTTTACCTTGTCACCTGAAAATTAGCTTTTTGCTCTTGGTTACTTTTTAGAGAAGGGCGAAAACATGTAAATTACTAAGGCATTAATGATACCGTCACATTTGAGGTGCATTTGCTGATGTAAATAATGGTACCTACCTAACATCTTAAGAAATACATTTCAGTTCCAATTCACACTAAACGAGAATCTCATGCCACAACGTACGAAGCCGTTTTCATTGCCATTTGTTGAAACTACTCGGAACACAGCGCTACTTCCTTCCATTTCAATAATCTCGATTTCACTGGAATGTCAGATAACATTTACGATCGCCAGATTAGATTTTAGAGTTTTTTAATTTCATTTTTTCGCGTTCAATTTTCATCTTTTCGGGATTTTCACGGGTACACACAATGGATTTCTCTGGGCCATCCTCAGGCAAATGCGGATCTCGGTATAACCCTTCACTATTTTAAGGCCGATATACACGGTACAGTTTTTCTGCAGATTCTCATACAGCTTCTGTATAGAATCGTCAAGATCTCGAACGGAACGTATAAAAGCCAAAAAGTAGCGCATACACTGTCTATACCAGACTTTACGCTTTCTGCATGAATCGCCACAAGCCGCCGCCAGGGGGGCTACCAGGAAACAACTGAATTGCGCCGTCCGAGTACTTTCAGTGGTGGTATTTCTGTGCGTGCGTTCTGGCTGTGATCTTGATTTAGTATTAATTAATCATGAGAAGCATAGAGAATAAAAATTGGAAGGCAGTGATAAGGAAAGAGGTACTTTATCGCATACAATCGCACCTTGACACACCTAACCACAAAATCGACTTGGCCGATTACCGTAAGTGAACGATTCTGCCGCTAGAGGCGCTGCAGTCAAACTGTATGCTTTCTACACGAAAAATTACGAACATGTTAATAATTTTTCCATGTAGAAAGCGTAAAGTCTGGACTACATGAAGAATCTACACGAAAACTCTACCGTGTATATCGGCCTTGAGAAATTTCATATTTACATGATTTGACAATGGGAGGTTTGCATTTATTGTACTGAAGTAGGGGAGGGTGTTTGTGTATACTCACGTTGAAAACATTGTCGTAATTCTTGTTGCCTCCTCCCGCTGAGGCGGACGCTCCGGCCCCCGCTCCGGCCCCCGCCCCCGCCCCCGCCGACGCCCCGGCGTCGTGGGCGCCGCCCGCGCCGGCCCCCGCCCGGGCGTTGAGCCCCGCCCCGGCGCTGAAGCCCCCGAAGCTCGCTCCCGCCCCCAGCGCGCCCACGCTCGCCCCGGCCCCCGCGCCGCCGCCGCCCACTCCAGCCCCGGCGCCGGCTCCGGCTCCGGCTCCGGCTCCCACGCCTGCACCTGCGGGCAGAAACCACATCCATGTCACAGTGCGATTTTTCTAACTCTGCCCCTCAAGCCCCTACGGCCACGATGGAATATCACACGGCATTTCGCCTTTTTCTCGCGCGGGCCGGTAGACGTCGCATGATCGCAAGCACTAGATCCCTAGATACAGAGAACGAATTTCATTGTTTCACCGATTCCGCCATTTTGTGTCCAGTTGTAAGAAAAATGGAAACTGTATCGCATTCTGTATGCTGAGAACCATGAATCTACCCCAAACCAATATTAATATTCTTGAAAATCATAATGTCACCAATTATTTTAATTTCCCTTCAGTTACTGTTTGGTGCCTGACGGAGTTGTCGGGTGAGTGGATATTAAATGGCGGCGGTTGCGCTACTCTCTGTATCTAGGGAGTCTAGATATAGTAGCGATCGTGCGATATCTACTGGCACGACTGAGGACGTCCCGAAATACATGTGACATATTCCATCGTGAAGACGGCCCTTGAGGAGCAAAATTATAAAAATCGCAGTATAGTACACGACACAAGGAGAAGGGCTGAGCATTGCACTTTTCCAGCACGATAGCAGAAAATACTGGGGAGTGTGTTGATAGGTCACAATGAAGACACGAATGTTTAATATTTTTAAGCCTTCCTCAGGACAATTGAAATTGGTCATTTAACTAAACTTGTTACAAAAATCAAACAACCCCACGTATGCCATGCGTCCATATGCTTTAAGGATTTGTCAAAAAGAGTCACAAAAATCGGCTATCCTCACGTATTTTATTTGTCCATTGGTTTTATTTGTTTGTCAAAATAATTGTCATAATGATCCGGTTTCCATACGTATTCCACTTGTCCATATGTCTTAGGTGTTTTCAAAAAATACAAAGACTAGTATTCCCACTTTTTCCAATTGTCCATGTGCTTCAAGTGCTTGTCAATAATGGCACAGAAAAGGCCATCCCTATGTATTCCAATTGTTCATATTCTTTAGACATTTGCAAAAAGAGTTGTCACAAAATCGGGCATCCCCACTTATTCCATCTGTCTTAGACATGCTTAGGTGTTTGCCAAAATAATTGTCGTAAGTATCTAGTATCGTCACATATTCTTTCGGTCCATGTCTTTAAGCATTTGTCAAAACACTTGTCACAAAAATGAGTCATCATCACTTATTCCATTTATTCCTTCATTTATTCAACATGCTTTAGGTGTTTGTCAAAACAATTGGCACAAACATCTGACACCCTCACATGTTCCATTTGTTCACATGCTTTAGGTGTTTGTTAAAACAATTTTCCATCTGTCCACATGCTTAGGTGTTTGCCAAAATAATTGTCGTAAGTATCTAGTATCGTCACATATTCTTTCGGTCCATGTCTTTAAGCGTTTGTCAAAACACTTGTCACAAAAATGAGTCATCTTCACTTATTGCATTTATTCCTTCATTTATTCAACATGATTTAGGTGTTTGTCAAATCAATTGTCACAAACATCCGACACCCTCACATATTCCATTTGTTCACATGCTTTAGATGTTTGTCAAAACAAATGTAACAAACGTACGACATCCTCATAGATTCCATTTGCCGGATCTTTAGGTGCTTGTCAAAACAACTGACACAAAAAGCTGGCATCCTCACTTTTTCCATGTCAACCTGCTACAGGTATTTGCCAAATAAAATGTCACACTCATTCGGCAAATTCACATATTCTATTTGCCCACATGCTTTAGGCGGTTGTCCAAACAATTTTCCAAAATACAGGCCATCGTCACCTATTCCATTTGTTCGCAGGCCTTAGGTGTTTCTCAAAACATTTGTCAGAAAATCTGCCACCCTCCACTAATTCCGTTGGTCCACATGCTTTAGGTATTTGTCAAATTAATTGTCACACTCATTCGGCATCCTCGCGTATTCCATTTGCCCAAATACTTTTCGTGTTTGTCCCAACAATGGTCAGAAATATAGGCCATCGTCACCTATTCTATTTGTCCGCATACCTTTGGTGTTTGTCAAAATAATTGAAAGAAAAATCTGGGTTTCCCACGTATTCCATTGGTCCATATCTGTAGGTGTTTGTGAAACTGTCTGTGCCATCCCCACGTATTCCGTTGGTCCACATGCTTTAGGCATTTGCCAGATTGTCAGAAACATACGGCATCCTCACATATTCCATTTGCCCACATGCTTTGGGCGTTTGTCAAAACAATTGTCACAAATGTAGGCCATTGTCACCTATTCCATTTGTCCACAGGCCTTAGGTGTTTCTCAAATCTATTGTCAAAAAAAATCTGGTATCCCTACGTATTTCATTGGTCCATATCTTTAGGTGCTTGTGAAACTGTCACAAAAAACTGTCGTCCTCTGCACGTATTCCGTAGGTCCACATGCTTGAGGCGTTTGTCCCCACCTGCGCTGGCCAGGGCGTCCGCTGGCGGCGGGGGCGGGGGCGGGGCGGCGGGCACGCTGACGGTCTTGTAGACGTATCCGCCGCCGCGGCGCCTCGGCCCCTTCACTTTGGTGTAGACGACGGTTTCTCCCTCGGCGCCGGCGCCCGCGTCCACGCCCGCCGCCGCGCCCGCGCGCACGCGCGTCCTTCGCACGGTCGGCGCGCCTGCGCAGCACAGAGCACTCCGGTTATAGCGAACTCTCGGTTATAGTGAACTTAAGTCACTAGTCCCTTTTCTCTTACATTACAAGTAAACATAAGAAGATTTGACTATAGTGAACCTGAACCTCGGTTGTAGTGAACTTAGGTCACTAGTCCCTTTTCTCTTACATTACAAATAAACAAAAGGAGATACGACTATAGTGAACCTGAACCCCGGTTATAGTGAACATAAGTCACTAGTCCCTTTTCTCTTACATTACAAGTAAACATAAGAAGATTCGACTATAGTGAACCTGAACCTCGGTTGTAGTGAACTTAGGTCACTAGTCCCTTTTCTCTTACATTACAAATAAACAAAAGGAGATACGACTATAGTGAACCTGAACCCCGGTTATAGTGAACATAAGTCACTAGTCCCTTTTCTCTTACATTACAAATAAACAAAAGGAGATACGACTATAGTGAACCTGAACCCCGGTTATAGTGAACATAAGTCACTAGTCCCTTTTCTCTTACATTACAAGTAAACATAAGAAGATTCGACTATAGTGAACCTGAACCCCGGTTATAGTGAACTTAAGTCACTAGTCCCTTTTCTCTTACATTACAAATAAACAAAAGGAGATACGACTATAGTGAACCTGAACCCCGGTTATAGTGAACATAAGTCACTAGTCCCTTTTCTCTTACATTACAAGTAAACATAAGAAGATTCGACTATAGTGAACCTGAACCTCGGTTATAGTGAACTTAAGTCACTAGTCCCTTTTCTCTTACATTACAAGTAAACATAAGAAGATTCGACTATAGTGAACCTGAACCTCGGTTGTAGTGAACTTAGGTCACTAGTCCCTTTTCTCTTACATTACAAATAAACAAAAGGAGATATGACTATAGTGAACCTGAACCCCGGTTATAGTGAACATAAGTCACTAGTCCCTTTTCTCTTACATTACAAGTAAACATAAGAAGATTCGACTATAGTGAACCTGAACCTCGGTTATAGTGAACTTAGGTCACTAGTCCCTTTTCTCTTACATTACAAGTAAACATAAGAAGATTCGACTATAGTGAACCTGAACCTCGGTTGTAGTGAACTTAGGTCACTAGTCCCTTTTCTCTTACATTACAAATAAACAAAAGGAGATACGACTATAGTGAACCTGAACCCCGGTTATAGTGAACATAAGTCACTAGTCCCTTTTCTCTTACATTACAAATAAACAAAAGGAGATACGACTATAGTGAACCTGAACCTCGGTTGTAGTGAACTTAAGTCACTAGTCCCTTTTCTCTTACATTACAAGTAAACATAAGAAGATTCGACTATAGTGAACCTGAACCTCGGTTGTAGTGAACTTAGGTCACTAGTCCCTTTTCTCTTACATTACAAGTAAACATAAGAAGATTCGACTATAGTGAACCTGAACCTCGGTTATAGTGAACTTAAGTCACTAGTCCCTTTTCTCTTACATTACAAGTAAACATAAGAAGATTCGACTATAGTGAACCTGAACCTCGGTTGTAGTGAACTTAGGTCACTAGTCCCTTTTCTCTTACATTACAAGTAAACATAAGAAGATTCGACTATAGTGAACCTGAACCTCGGTTGTAGTGAACTTAGGTCACTAGTCCCTTTTCTCTTACATTACAAGTAAACATAAGAAGATTCGACTATAGTGAACCTGAACCTCGGTTATAGTGAACTTAGGTCACTAGTCCCTTTTCTCTTACATTACAAATAAACATAAGAAGATTCGACTATAGTGAACCTGAACCTCGGTTGTAGTGAACTTAAGTCACTAGTCCCTTTTCTCTTACATTACAAGTAAACATAAGAAGATTCGACTATAGTGAACCTGAACCTCGGTTGTAGTGAACTTAAGTCACTAGTCCCTTTTCTCTTACATTACAAGTAAACATAAGAAGATTCGACTATAGTGAACCTGAACCTCGGTTGTAGTGAACTTAAGTCACTAGTCCCTTTTCTCTTACATTACAAGTAAACATAAGAAGATTCGACTATAGTGAACCTGAACCTCGGTTGTAGTGAACTTAGGTCACTAGTCCCTTTTCTCTTACATTACAAGTAAACATAAGAAGATTCGACTATAGTGAACCTGAACCTCGGTTATAGTGAACATAAGTCACTAGTCCCTTTTCTCTTACATTACAAGTAAACATAAGAAGATTCGACTATAGTGAACCTGAACCTCGGTTGTAGTGAACTTAGGTCACTAGTCCCTTTTCTCTTACATTACAAGTAAACATAAGAAGATTCGACTATAGTGAACCTGAACCTCGGTTATAGTGAACATAAGTCACTAGTCCCTTTTCTCTTACATTACAAGTAAACATAAGAAGATTCGACTATAGTGAACCTGAACCTCGGTTGTAGTGAACTTAGGTCACTAGTCCCTTTTCTCTTACATTACAAGTAAACATAAGAAGATTCGACTATAGTGAACCTGAACCTCGGTTATAGTGAACATAAGTCACTAGTCCCTTTTCTCTTACATTACAAGTAAACATAAGAAGATTCGACTATAGTGAACCTGAACCTCGGTTGTAGTGAACTTAGGTCACTAGTCCCTTTTCTCTTACATTACAAGTAAACATAAGAAGATTCGACTATAGTGAACCTGAACCTCGGTTATAGTGAACATAAGTCACTAGTCCCTTTTCTCTTACATTACAAGTAAACATAAGAAGATTCGACTATAGTGAACCTGAACCTCGGTTATAGTGAACATAAGTCACTAGTCCCTTTTCTCTTACATTACAAGTAAACATAAGAAGATTCGACTATAGTGAACCTGAACCTCGGTTGTAGTGAACTTAGGTCACTAGTCCCTTTTCTCTTACATTACAAGTAAACATAAGAAGATTCGACTATAGTGAACCTGAACCTCGGTTGTAGTGAACTTAGGTCACTAGTCCCTTTTCTCTTACATTACAAGTAAACATAAGAAGATTCGACTATAGTGAACCTGAACCTCGGTTATAGTGAACTTAAGTCACTAGTCCCTTTTCTCTTACATTACAAGTAAACATAAGAAGATTCGACTATAGTGAACCTGAACCTCGGTTGTAGTGAACTTAGGTCACTAGTCCCTTTTCTCTTACATTACAAGTAAACATAAGAAGATTCGACTATAGTGAACCTGAACCTCGGTTATAGTGAACTTAAGTCACTAGTCCCTTTTCTCTTACATTACAAGTAAACATAAGAAGATTCGACTATAGTGAACCTGAACCTCGGTTATAGTGAACTTAAGTCACTAGTCCCTTTTCTCTTACATTACAAGTAAACATAAGAAGATTCGACTATAGTGAACCTGAACCTCGGTTATAGTGAACTTAAGTCACTAGTCCCTTTTCTCTTACATTACAAGTAAACATAAGAAGATTCGACTATAGTGAACCTGAACCTCGGTTGTAGTGAACTTAGGTCACTAGTCCCTTTTCTCTTACATTACAAGTAAACATAAGAAGATTCGACTATAGTGAACCTGAACCTCGGTTATAGTGAACTTAGGTCACTAGTCCCTTTTCTCTTACATTACAAGTAAACATAAGAAGATTCGACTATAGTGAACCTGAACCTCGGTTGTAGTGAACTTAAGTCACTAGTCCCTTTTCTCTTACATTACAAGTAAACATAAGAAGATTCGACTATAGTGAACCTGAACCTCGGTTGTAGTGAACTTAGGTCACTAGTCCCTTTTCTCTTACATTACAAGTAAACATAAGAAGATTCGACTATAGTGAACCTGAACCTCGGTTATAGTGAACTTAAGTCACTAGTCCCTTTTCTCTTACATTACAAGTAAACATAAGAAGATTCGACTATAGTGAACCTGAACCTCGGTTGTAGTGAACTTAGGTCACTAGTCCCTTTTCTCTTACATTACAAGTAAACATAAGAAGATTCGACTATAGAGAACCTGAACCTCGGTTGTAGTGAACTTAGGTCACTAGTCCCTTTTCTCTTACATTACAAGTAAACATAAGAAGATTCGACTATAGTGAACCTGAACCTCGGTTGTAGTGATCTTAAGTCACTAATCCTTTTTCTCTTATATTACAAATAATCATAAGACGATACGACTATAGTGAACCTGAACCTCGGTGATAGTAAACTTAAGTCACTAGTCCCTTTTCTCTTACATTACAAGTAAACATAAGAAGATACGACTATAGTGAACCTGAACCTTGGTTATAGTGAACGAACGAACCTCGGTCATAGGAATTACAACGACCTGGAAATTAATTCCCTCCTGGAGAATCATAATAATAAGTGCCTCAAATTCCTACACTAGGCAACTTGAAAGAAACTTCATCGTCGGCCATTTTGTATGTTATTGGACGAGTAAAAGTGTCTTCAAAAGTGGGAATTCCAACAGGGCAAGAGCCATTGAAGGATGAGAAGACTGCATTACGAAACTTAAGAGACGGTGAACAAAGAAGACTCAAGAATGGAGAGAGCACGAACTCTGGAAAAGGATCTAGAAAAATTACTAATCAAAAATGTACAAAGCAATTGAAAATAATTAATATTTTAAGGACAAATAAAGATATTGAAATTTTCAATTCGTGCTGATAATGTATTTTGATAAATCTTTATATTAATAAAAGCAATCATTGGGAAGAAATTCTATTTAATTTTGACATCAATGGAAACAGTGAACCAAAAATGTTCGTCCTCAGAAGTTCATTATAACCGGAGTCGACTGTACATTCAAATTAGGACCACAGAAGAGGGGGAAATGAGGTTAGCACTCGCAGAGAAGTTCACAGGCTCGTCCCGGCTTAGGTGGCTCTGGGCATCAATTGATGTCCTCTGACCGGGAGACAGTTCCTGTTCTGACGGTGGCGGGATTTTCGACACTAGCTAGATAGCTTGGTCGAATTCAGTAGCTGTCTGGAGGAGTATTGTAGCTGCGGACTGCTCTGATCGGTAGTTTTCCGTGATTTCTCCGATCAACACCAGGCGAATACCGGAGCAGTACCTAACAAACAGTGCACAGACCGCGCGCCATCTTTCCTTCCTCTTGCTTGTCGTATCCTCACCCCTTATATCAGTATACGCACATTTACATGCATTACACTGCCACACATGTCTGGCGACCAGTGGGGGGCTTAGAGCTTGTCCCGGCTTAGGCTGTGTCCCGCTAGAGGGAGATACCTGGTTAAGGAAAACAGCAAGCCGCCGGTTAGGTCAGCACCGGTTCTTTCCATCCAGTGACGGAAGATGCACTTCAAATACGTAAATGGCAATTGGTCGATTGAGATTAACATTATTTTTATAACTAACAGTCAGTTACTTGTAGGAGGATGGTTTCGTTAGTTTAAAAAAAGTTGCCAAAGATTATCTCTGTGTGATTGTAAACATGATGAACGTCAAATGTGATTCGTTACGAAGCAATTAATCTCGAACGACTTCGATGTGTCAGCCTTTTATTCATATTTTCAGAAAAAAAGAAAAAGAACATTCGAGAAGGTTGGCTGACCCAGGTGAATGATAGGCGGCCTGGATTTCCCTTTTTTGATATCGAAAGAGAAGCCTAGAAATTACACTATAGTGAATAAAAAGTAATAGTATTTCTTAGTGAGATTGGGAGGATAATGCAGATGGATTGCGTGCATGTGTGAATATGAACACACAGCACCAAACAGTGACTGTAGTTGTTACACCAAATGAGTAAAGAATGGGGACCAGAAAGGAGAGAGCGACATTTTTTTCTTCTTCTTCTGTCGGTTTACGGTGGACTTAAAATGCAATTTCCTCCGCAAAAAAGAAAGCGAAGAGAGAACAAGAAAGTGCGTTGACATGGCGGTTTTCTTTTCTGCGACCACTAATTAAAGTCGGTTGGTTCAGAAGGTATTTTTGGAAGGAGAAAAACGGTAAATATTTTTATTTCTGTTTCGGATGTTCCTCTCTTTTGTTCTTTCTTTTGAGAAGTATTTCGTTCGTGCTGTCGGCTTTCGTTCTCAGGCGCCAATGTCTCCAGAATGCTGCCTGGGTGGTCCCCGCGTTCCATTGCCCACTCGGAAAATAATAGCGATCAGCCCTTCCATATTTGACGTGTTGATAATTCTATAAGCAGAATCTGTATGGAGCTAGCTGCCCTGGGGAGCACGAACCAGGCCTATCCAATGACTTGATACCGGCAAAGGTGGCTCAGGGCATCAATTGATGTCACTGTAGTGCATCTTACCGGAAGGTCCTAGGGTTCGAGTCCCGACGGTGGCAGGATTGTCTTCATTAGCTAGATAGTTATATCGATTTCTGCCATTCCTTGTCCTGTCCTACCACTTACGTGCATACACACTTACATGAACTTCACTACTACACACGGCGGGAGACCGGTCAGGAGCTTAAAGTTTGTCCCGGCTGGTGGGAGATACCTGATTGGGGAAAACCCCGCTAGTTCGATAGGTCAGAGTCGGATCTCACTATTCAGCGGCGAAAGATTACGACACCTCCCGAACAAAAACATGCACTACTATTACGGGACTAATGATCTTAGCCTTTGACGAGCCCGGAATCATCAATCAATCAAATCCAATGGCCTGACATCGTGGCCCAGAAAATGCCCCGTCCATCACCAGGGCTACATCCTCCCCTTATCTTTGCCGCCCCTGGAGAGCGTGGAGCAGGTGTGCCCAACGACATGGCGTCGTGGATCGGAAAATACCCATTAACTGGTGACGTGCCTTCAAAATTCTCTTACCGATGACGTGCGGTCTGTCAGATCCCAAATGTTTTAGGCAGATTATTTTCGGTGTTTCATTTCATGTTGACTTGACAATTTGTTTTCACTTTAACAATGCTATAATAAGCAACAAATAAAAAGATGTTGTAAATATGTAAAATGAAAATAATATAATTTTTTACTACACGCCGAGTAAATTTCTGGTTAAAGTTTGTTCCAAGTTTTTTTTTTCACTATTAATTATCTAAAAAACTCACAGAATGGTTTGAAATATTATTCACTACATTAAAAAACCTTCATTTAAATACGGTAATGCATTGTTACACGAAAATTATCCATTAATAAAAAAATTGCAATGCACATTCACTGTGGGAAGAAAAGTCCCACTACTGGTGACGTGAAGTTTGCGAGACCGCTCCGAAACTTCAACTGGCCCTGAAAGGCGAACGGCATCACTGGACCCGCTGCCCCGCGTGTGAATGTAGTTTTGAAAGAGATAGGAAGTTTAGAAAGAAATAGGAAGGTATTGTAAAGAAAAACTTATTGCGACGTACCAGAAAGGAGGGATACACATTTACTTTTCTTCAGTGGTCTCAGAGACCGCACGTCACCGGTTAAGGGATACTCAGGCCAGCGGCGGGGCCACTTCCTCCCTTGTCCCTCTCCCCTTTCCTCAGGGCGGCTCGCGGTGCCTCAACGAAATCGCGAATTCTCTTGCTTTTCGAGGAGTTTTCGCTATGATGTCGGGAACAAGAAGAAAGAGATTGTACTAAAAAATCCTGCAAACGAAACCGTCAGAAAAAAGTAGGAAGTTTTTTTTCTAGAAACTTTAATCTTTCCGCGTTTATTATCCGACAGTTAGTAATATCGTAACTAGAGCGAAGTATTCTTTGCCTGGAAGTCCGAGATTGCAGTTCGAGACAAGCACGTCGTGTTGAACGAACGAGGGCGGCACGGGCATCTGAAGGCGGTTCCATACATTCGTTATTCGGCGAACAGCCAGCAATCCCTTGCCGAATCCCGAGTAGTGTGGATGAGTTGCTTGCTATTTGCCGAGTACTAACATTCGGTCCTCGCCCTACCCACCGCGTGTTGCCTTTTGGACACATCAAAGGAAGCGAACGTTTGCCGAACACGTCAGCCGTTTGGGATTGAGCGAGCGGTAGCTCGCTGCTCGGCGAATGCCGAATGTGTGGAGCCGCCGTAAGATTTTGGCTGAGCTTGAGGAATTGCTCGTAGCCCCACAGCAACTGGTACTCGCGGCTGCTCTGGGCGATGGCCCTGAGGTCAATGTTGAAGGGTGGTCACACGTAGATACTAAACGCGGAAGCGCCACACTGATGGGCGTGGGTTCGAATCCCGCCTTACAAAGAGGCAATTTATGTCATTGACAGCCGTGTCAGTCACATCCTAGTAAATAAAGGTACTATTATACTAGTTAATTACGGCTCATTTTTTTAAAAATATCTCTTCGGTATAATCCCCTGCTTGTGTAATGATCGACATTGATCTGCATATTTTTCAGGTTTAATAGAACGCCATGCAAATTCGATATAAAATTGATTTTCGGCAATGCATACCCAAATCAAAAATGTATGATTTCGTCGAATTTCATATTTAAACATTGTTTTCGGAACCGTCGTAGTAAATTTGGCTGCCTTCGATGGATATTGACTGGAATCAAAATTATTTGTTTAATGTTTCAGCTATCTCGGGTGATATTTCCAGTAGTTGAAGATCACTTCAGGGATGCTTTAGCTCATTGCCACCTGTGTTTATAATTCAACTTAACAGAGTATAAGAGCGGGAGTAGAGATTACGGAGCTCACGAAAACATGCACATAGAATCCCCATTCGTCACCCAGAGTTTGTGCCTCTTTTTATGTTAAAAAATAAGTTTAGCTTTTGTCAGGATTGTGATTTCGGTATGAGCCCATTTGATTAAGATATGCCATTGCTACTAAGTTATATTGTTTGGTAAAAGCATAATCACAATTATTACTTGTAATTAGTTAGTAGATTGAAATTCTAAACGTTCGTATTGCTACAATCGAAAAGTAATTATTTTCTTTAACCACATTAGTGAAATTATTTTCTGACATTACATATTATTTAACTTACAGCAGTCATCTGTAATACTTCTGTTATACAAGTTAATAAAAATTTCTCTCAAAACAAGACCCTGCGTTAACAGAAGTTTTCCCCATTTTCTTTCACCACTGTTGGACAACCCTGAGTGTGTTAGGCAACGGGACTTAAGCACATATTTGAGATAACGTGCTGATCTTACTTAAGGCTTACTTACCTTGAGGGTTCTTGTTGTTAAGATACTGGTTCACAGATTGCAACACGGAAATGGGGATCTGGAACAGAAATTCCGTCTCAAGATTGTCTGGCAAGTCACTGAGGAATGACGTTGCATGGCTGAGCAGGCGATTTTGACTACAACGGATAAATTTTCATTTCGTTCCTTTAAACATCATCGGCTTGAAATATCTTCAATAAGAAATTTTACTTACCGTGCCGCGTTATTTTTTCATGTGCTTTTATGTTTTTATTTAAAAAACAGTAATAATGAAATAAAATTCATTTACATATTCATTAGTTCCACATGATACTAAAGCACGTTCATTTTCTATTACATTTTTTGTTTAACTTATGTTTGTTTAACTTATTGATGTACTTGCTCGTAGTGAATTTGATTCTGCGAATTTGTTGAAGTATAGACAGTTTTGCCTGAACTTCTTTCTGATCGATGTGTGAAGTAAGATCACGTCAGAATGTGTGAAACTTGCATTCTGTTATGTTTTAATCATGTAAAAATGGTTGTAATGATCTACTAACTTGTCAACATATTTCCCTTATTAATATTTTATTGTTGTTATAAACAATAACTTGTACTACTCGTTCACTTTACATTTGCAGACGGAGCGCTGCGATCTGTTTACATGAGGTCACCGCCGACTGAACAAGAAACGCGCGTCTGTAGTATATACTGACCGTTTAATATGATATAGATGGCGGTGAGCAGCACACAGAACCCCGGCTGGGCAAGAACATTAAGCAGTAGATAAGTGTAAAGAAGAAATAAAAATATTGAACGTGAATGTTGTGAATAGCGTGTGGTGTGATCTATTTTATTGTAGATTATCTTAATCGTTTAAGAGCGCGACTCCAACTCACTGTCAGTATACTGCGATTTTTCTAAGAAGAGCTCTCAAGATAACTCAAATCCCATCTTCGCGATGGAATATGTCACGGCATTTCGCGTCTTTCTCAGTCGTTCCGCTAGATTTCGCACAATCGCGACCGTATGAAGCAGTGCTTGCGATCATGCGACTTCTACCGGCAAGACCGAGAAAAGACGCGAAATGCCGTGACATATTCCATCGCGAAGATGGGATTTGAGTTATCTTCAGAGCTCTTCTTAGAAAAATCGCAGTATAAGGCATAATTCGTCAGCTGTGTCCGTAGCGCTTGTTCTGCCTTCGGAGACAGCTGATTGGTTAGATGGTGATTGACATCGGGGCCATTCGTGTATTCTCGGTTGAGTGTTCGGGCCTTCACTTTCAAAACAACATTAGTTCCTAATTCTGCCGTCTGCAAATGTAAAGTGAACGAGTAATATCTGTAGTAAGTTTATTCGGCGGAAATTAAAGCTGATTCATTTATTTTTATTGGTAACGTTGCCCTAGAAACGTTCTTAATAGTTCTACGACACTGTTTTATATTTTCATATAAAAAGTGAACTTCAAACAAATTATTTGACTAGGTTTGTAAATCGCTTTATAGTACATGAGAATTTACATCAACGAAGGATATCTTAATAATAGTATTATTATTATTATTATTATTATTAATAATAATAATAATAATAATAATAATAATAATAATAATAATAATAATAGTACCTAATTGTCGACCCCATGGCCGAGATCGCTAAGCCAGTAGTGTCAGGGCGATCTCGGACCTCAGGGTAGCGGGTTCGAGTCCCACCTCGGACATGGGTGTATTTGTGTCTATATGTGTGTGCCATCCTTTCACCCCTCACTACCATTATCTTCCATACCCCGAGGGCTAACAACCCCGGGAGATAGAAATGGGATTCAGCTAAATGCCTATCCCCCCCCCCCCGATGATATTTCATGCCTTGCCACCGAGATAATGTTTCTGAGCCCAGTATGTACGTTCGCGTGGTCCGAGGCGGCCTATACGCGAAGAAAAGAAAAATACTACCTAACTGTTGCATGTTGAGTTTATTATGAGGGGAAAAAATCTAAGATTTATTTTTGACAGCACATTCGAATTTATCACGTGCGTTTAATACGAATTTTGAATTCCAACATTCAGTTATGAAGCAATCATTCCAATGAGACACTTTTCTCGTGAAAATTAATTTACTTGATATCTGTGCATATCCCACAGATTTGAGCCTCCTCACAAGCGCTGAATTCACATCTTTCCTCCCCCCCACCTACGACAGCAAAAGAAAGAACCGAAGAAAGCAAAGAGAGTCCCGCCTGCGTATTTGCTGTCGCAGCAAGACTAACGAGCATTCGGTGTAACGCTGCGCTGGCGCTTACGTTGAAGATGTTGTCGAAGATGGTGCCGTCGGGGTTGGCGCCTTTGGCTCCGGCCGCTGCTGCGCTCAAGGAGACGCCGCCCGCGCCGCCGGCGCTGCCTCCGCCCCCGCCCCCGCCGCCGCCAGCGCCCGCCGCCTTGGCGTCGCCCCCCACCTTCAGGTTGGCTTGGAAGCCCACGTACTTGTGGAAGCCGGCGCCGCCGGCGCCCGACGCGCCGCCGCCGCCGCCGCCGCCGCCGCCGCCGCCTCCCGCCCCCGCGCTGGCGCCTGCGCTGGCGCCAGCGCTGGCGCTGGCGCTCGCGTCGGCCGAGTCAGCGGACACCTGCGCACGCGCGGGAGAGCTCTTTAGAGGGCGATGTCTCTAACTTTGCCCCTCAAGGCCACTCAAATCCCATCTTCGCGATGGAATATGTCACGGTCACTTTCTCAGTCGTTCCGCTAGATTTCGCACGATCGCGACCGAATCAAGCAGTGCTTGCGATCATGCGGCTTCTACCGGCAAGACCGAGAAAGACGCGAAATGCCGTGACATATTCCATCGCGAAAATGGGATTTGAGTCGCCTTGAGGAGCAAAGTTAGAGAAATTGCAGTATAGAGTGCTATATTTCTAACTCTGCCTCTCAAGCTCCCATGGCCACGATGGAATATCACACGGCATTTCGCGTCTTTCTCCGTCATGAAGACGCATGATCGCAAGCACTGCTTTATACGGTCGCGATCATGCGATACCTGGCGGCAGGACTGAGAACGTCGCGAAATACCTTGACATATTCCATCCGGAAGACGGGTGTTTAGGGTCAAAGTTAGAGAAATCGCAGTATAGCATAGTGACAATCGGGTAGGTTGTATTGGTGATGCAGACTAGGGGAATACTCGTTAGTGCAATGAAAATCGGGAAGGCTGTAGGCTGCATCGGTGATGCAGATATGGGGAATACTCGTTAATACAATAAAAGTCGGGTAGGCTGAATCGGTGGTGCAGACATTAAAAATACTCGTTCGTCCAATGAAAATCGGGAAGGCTGTATCGGTGGTGCAGAGGGGAATATCGTTAGTACAAAGAAAATGTGGAAGGTTGTATCGGTTATGCAGCCACAGATTTGTGAAGCATCTTGCGCGGAGTGAATAGAGTGAAAGGATACTAGGAATACTACGGTTTTGCTGCGTGAGGGTAACTACACCTCCAATTGCGTCATGCATGGTGCGCCATGTTGCAATCACCGCACCCGATACATCCGTGGTCAAGTAATGGCTTCTTTCCTCGGCACAACTAAAGGAAGATTCGCGTGTAACACAGTTGCAAAAGTAAACGCGACATTACTATTATAAGTCTTTGTTATTCCAATGACCACCTCTCAAGCACCCCGTGAATTTTAAAGACATTTCACGTCAAGAACCTTCCACTACGCATGGCCGAATCTTTTAGATTCACAGCTCACATAATTCACAGCATTGGCTGCCGCCTTGCAGCCAACGTTAAACTCCCCCATCGTCGTTGAGCGTACTGTCGCTACGGATTCGGTATTGTCCATCATGGGTTCAGCAGTGAATTCACCAGCCCTTTCTATATCGAGTACAGTACTGTAATTTCACTTAATATATTCTACTCAGTTTCTTGATTTGCGTCGTTTTCCATTGGTGTGTGCTCTTGTTCTGGCCTCTTGTCTTGATTCCTGACATCAAAATTATTTCACTCTTCTTTCATTTTTCAAGACTTGTGCATCGTTGGGTCCTGGAAAAGACCTCCGTCACAATACTGTTGAATACTTGATGAACAAACAGGAAAATGATTATGGTTATTTTGTATTCTCCCGATTCCGTCTTCTTTAGCATCTCATCATTTTAAACTTGTTACTTCTTACACAATGCAATACATTACAGTCTAAAACAATCTCCCTTTTGAACTGGCGAAAAGACCAGCCTCTGTCTTGTACGCAGATATTTAAACAGATTTTGGAGTCTCCTTGCAGCACGATATACCGTACCTGAAATGATTCATACCCTCTCTTCAGTACCTCCCTCAGCGCGGCACCGAACCAGCTGAGACGAGCTCTAAGCGCTTAACATACCTCTTGACATGTATATTCGTGTAGTGTGTGTGTGTATGTGTGTATGAAAGAGTTTTGACGTCATTGATCAGAACATTTTACTTTCAAAATTACCTTCATATGGAATCCGTGGTATTGCTCTAGATTGGCTATGTTCGTACCTTAAACAACGATCTCAGAGAGTAGAAATACCTTACTGGAATGATGGAACTTTATGTATACACCTTTCCGGTTCTTTGCCAATTGCACGTGGAGTCCCGCAAGGATCAATTTTAGGCGTTATTCTCTTCCTATTATACGTAAATGACATGCCCTTAGCGATTCGAAACGGAAGAACAGTTCTCTTTGCGGATGATACAAATATTCTTTGCAACAAAGAAACCGTAAATAGTACAATATCAGACGTTTAAAATTGGTTCCGTAAGAACAAATTAATAGTAAATAAAAAGAAAACTGTTTCAATGCAGTTTTCCATATCAAATAAAAAATTCTGTACTCCATTGAAAATGAACGGTGTGCCATTGACTGATGTTAATGTAACAAAATTTTAGGTCTATCAATTCAGTCAAACCTCAAATGGAATGCCCACTTAAATGAATTGAACACAAAATTTAAGTTCATTATGCTACGCGTTCAGAATTCTTTCAAATTCCGTCAGCCTTCATACAGCTCATTGTGTATATTTTGCCAATGTTCACTCCCGCCTAAGATATGGCATAATATTTTGGGGAAACACATCTTATAGCTCACAGACTTTCATATTACAAAAAAGAATTGTACGAATAATAAGCAAATCCAACCCACGTGATTCTTGTAAGTCACTCTTTATTAATCTAGGAATTTTACCATTACCTTGTCTCCTCATTTACGAATCAGTAGTTTTTGTCAAAAATGACTTACTTAAGGGCGGGAATATATTTTCAGCAAACGCCGATGTCTATAAGTATAACGCACGACGTAGTAATCATATTCACCAGGTGGCAGTATCAACAGCTCACTACAAAAAATTCATATACAATTCATGTACATTACTCTACAACACTTTGCCAGAAGACATTAAAGGATTAAATTCAATAGAAAAGTTCAAGTCCCAAGTAAAATCTTTTCTGCTGCATAACTGTTTCTATACAATTCGAGACTATACCGAGCATCAAAAAGGAATGTAGAATTAATTTTAACAATGATAATTAATGTAATTATTTATCATTTGGACTGTATAATTCTAAAGAACCTGTAACAAGTATTGTACCACAGTTTCTGGGTTGATGGCCCCCATCTCGATCAGGTTTTTCGTCCAGTTTCCCTGATCCTTGAGCAAATGCTGAGATGGTCCCTTGTTTTGCTTCTGGACATAAATGTAACTTCATTATTTGTGCACGTCTTCTGAATTTCAGTGGGAAATATAGGTATTCAAATTATCGTTTTTCATATTATCGCGGCAAAAAGTATTATTCTTTCATGAAGAACATGAGGGTTCAGAGCAGGAATTTATAGCTAATTTACCTTTGAAAATATATTTTATTATATAGGAGCGAATATTTTGTCAACAAAACTCGAAAAAAAACCTCTTTTCTGTATTCAAAATTCGACTAGAATATGGTTCTAGGATAGAGACCACAGAATTATGAAAACGTGCACAAAATTCACTTCTCCCCAAAGCTCGTCACACGCAGTTTTTAACTGTTTTTGACGTAAATAAATAAATACATAAATAAATAAGTATGTGGGTGTATATATATGTGTGTATTTTAGTGTGTGTGTGTGTGTGTGTATGTGAGAGAGAGAGAGAGCGTAAAGACGAAGAGAGGATATGAATGAGGAAAGAAGGATCGTGCGCAGTTTGAAGCCCATTTGTAGAACCTCCGATCAGTCAAGATATTGTAATAGCTTCGGTCATCAAACTCTTTCTTTGTTTTCTTGAAATTGTTGTGTAACTCATTGTACTTTTTGCTATTTACTTTGGGTCTGACATCATGAAAAGTTTTATTTTTTAGACAAACGCATTGCTCATTGTCTATTGCCGTGTATGTGGAAGTAGAGAAGTTTTAACTTTATCCACCATTCATCTCGCTTTCCATCAATCTTTTTGACATTGTGTGATTATTGTAAATAAGATGTTAAACTTTGTGTCGTAATACGTCTTCTTCTGTATGGTTGAATCGTGCAATAATGTTTGTCTGATGAAGCTTCATCTCGCAATTTTGATTAAGTTTCAACGTGGTGTTGAATGAATAATAAAATTTTTCACACATGCGTTAAGAAAAAGATAATAGAAAAAAATATGTACTGAAGAGTCTTATTTGGTTAAATGGAAATATACTAATTAGGGCAATGGTATCCAATTAAAAAAGGCGTATTTATGTGTATGCATACTATTATTTGTACATTATGTATTCAATACGCAAAAGGAGCTGGTCATGTTTTAAATTTTTTTATTAAAATGGTTCATTATATTTTGACCTCGAATGAAAGGCAAGCATGAAATTCTGCATCTATCGTAGGTAATTGGATATCTGTTTTTTGGAATATATTGTGGAAGACATTTGAAATATTAAGGATTGGATTGGGATGCTTTGTCACCAAACAATTTATTTCGAAACATTAGGAAGAAAAACTATTACCATGATGAGTTTTTCATTAACCATGTCTATTAAACAAGGGCGAAAATGACAAAGTTCTTTAAAATAAATGCAAAAATTATAACAAAAGTTTTCGTTTAGTCTAATAAAACAAATAATTAATTTTCTGCATATGTACCTCTGACTCAAATTGTCTATGTTTTGAAGGCACTAAAACTTTTCTTTCAATGTTCAAACTGTTCAGAGGATTACAATATATTCATTTCGCCGAACATCAGAAAAACTTAATATCTAGGAAATACCTGATGTACATTTTAACCTTTTATTGCGTTGACAGGAACAAATTTTTTGAAGACATTGATGAGCCGTACAAAATAAATTTTAACTTTTGCTTCTAGTTCGTTGAGTAAATTAAAGGTTGTGTATTAATTCCAGGCGTAATTCATATCTCAGAGTGCTCTTTAATGTACGTTTCATACTTAAAATATTTCATGAAGTTTTACTGATATCCTGCGCACACATATTTCTTGCCCGAAGACCTTACGGACATTATCGGAACATGATAGCAATTCATGTGATTGAATTCTACTTCAGTATTGGATCAGAACTTCTGACGGAAATAAAGAATTAAAAATTAAAGAGATTATTTTTAAAATGATAATTGGAACATGTGAGCACATTTTTGATTGTAATTAGTTGATTTTCTGAGTTCGTCAGATTAGTAACATAAACTTGCAAAAAAAAGGCGACATTTTCTTTTGGAAGATTCCAGTTACATTTTACGATCCTCTGGGTGCGTCAGGAAATTCTGGATGGTCGTAGATCCACTTCAGCCGTGATGTGAATGAGTTTTGTAGGGGTGCCCATATCCGCTGGAAGCATGAGAACTGCTCGCTGCCTTGTACCCACTGTGTCCTCTGGCACCCGCGTAGTACCCTCCATGCGGCTTGCCGCCTCCAGTGTTTCCTCCGATGCCCGCTCCGGCGTGGTAGCCGTCGGGCGTGCCTGCCCCTGCGTACAGCCCGCCCTTGGCGCCTTTGCTGCCGTGGGTGCTTCCGCCGCCCCCGGCGCCCGCGTAGTAGCCGTCGGGCGTGCCCGCCCCGGCGTGCATCCCGCCCGCGGCGCCCCCGCGCCCGGTGTGCCCGCCCAGCCCCGCCCCCGCGTGGTAACCGTCGGGGGTGCCGGCGTCGGCGTATAGCCCCCCGGCGGAGCCGTGCTTGCCGCCCGTGGAGCCGCCCAGCCCGGCTTGCGCGTGGTAGCCGTCGGGCGTGCCGGCGTGGGCGTACAGGCCCCCCGCCGAGCCGCGCTTGCCGCCCGAGGAGCCGCCGAGGCCGGCGCCGGCGTGGTAGCCATCGGGCGTGCCCGCGCTGGCATGCAGCCCGCCGCCCAGCCCGGCTTGCGCGTGGTAGCCGCCCCACGAGGCCGACACGCCGCCGTTGCCCAAGGAGATGAACGGCTGCGTGCACACACACACACACTCTTCAAACTGTAGTCGGGATCTGGTAGCGTCATATGGGTTTGGTAACGACATATGGATCTGGTAGCGACATATGGGTCTGGTAGCGAAAATGTTGATGTATTTTGTAATCTGATCAATTATGTATTTACTCTGTATGAGATCGTTTGAGAATTGAGGTTATGTTTCGCAATAAGGATGCTATTCCTAGTTTATTTTTTTGTTTCGATTGAAATCTGAACCCTTGATGGATATATCAATCCTAATTCGTAATAATGGAAAATACAGCTATAAAACAATTAACACTCTTCGCTCAGAATCGAAGCGAAGCGGACGTGTGTTCTAGTGCCGAGTCCTACTCTGTAACGCGAGTGTTTTTAAACTGTATAAGTTTACTATTCAACATATACGTGAACAGTGTAAAGCATCCACAGATAACAACCTTAATTGAAATCTACTGTAATAACATTGGAAACCTCCCATACAATGGCCTCTTCTGACTACAGGGGAGCAGCCATAACCTCTACTGGAACCGGATTGCAACATGATAATTCAAGTAAGAAACTATATGCCACTGTTACCAATTCAGACATGTTTCCATCTAAACAGCAAGCTATTATTATAGAAGCACAAGAAGGTCTATCTATTAAAGACTATGTATCAAAGATCTCTACCTTAGTAAGTGCAAATGACATTAGATTCGTATCAAAAATTTCGAACAACAGGATATGCGTGTTTTTCTCCAGTGTCAAAATTGCAGAACAATTCACAGATTCACACAAAGTAATTTCAATTAATGACTGTGTGCTAGGAGTAAGACCTCTGATAAGTAAGAACAAAAGAATTATCATTTCCAACGTATGCCCCACTATTCCACATCAAGTTATAGAAGAGGAATTAGCCAAGAGAAATATACAAGTAACCGCCAAAATCTCATTTATTAAAGCAGGCATCTCTGAACCAGGATTCTCTCACATCATGAGCTTCAGAAGGCAGGTATACATAGAACAAGATGATATTAGCAAGCTTCCAGAGTCTATTGTAATTTATTATGACAATACATCATATAGAATTTATTTTTCCTCTGAGAGTATCTCTTGTTTTATATGTAAACAGGTAGGGCATATTGCTCATCAGTGTCCTAGTAAACCTCAAATAAATGGTGAAACTAAAGAAATAGAACTTGCTCCAAACTCTGAAATTAACAAATCTGAAGAATCTATTCTTTCAAACAATCAAATAAATGAATCAGATAAAATCCAAATCCCTTCACAATTACCAGGAGAAGAATATCTGACATCCCAACTTTCAGAAACACTAAAAAGAGATGACAACAACTTTCCTCCTTTAAATAAAAGAAAACTTGCAACCCATACCCATTCACAATCTGAGTCACTGAACTGTAAAAGCTCAATCAAAAGTGTTGAAATTCAAAAACAACCCAAAAAGAAAAAGAAAAACAAAACTGATAACTCTTCCTCTCAAGAAACCACATCAACTCCATCAGTTGAAGAATTAATAGCACTAACTAAAGAAGTAATAACCTCCAAACAAGATAAATATCCCCTGACTTATGAACAATTCAAATTGTTCCTTGAAAATTCATTTGGAGCTTCAGACCCAGTATTAATTGCCAAAGCTTACTCCCAAGACATCCAATCAATAATTCAAATGATGACTGAAACCTATCCTTACCTAACTGAGAGAAGTATTAAAAACAGATTCACCAGAATTATTAATAAACTAAAGAGGAATACAAGTACTATACCACTAGAAACATCTGATTCAGATACAAGCCTAGAAATATATTAGAATACCCCTCTCATTTATGAAAATTCTACAATGGAATATGAATGGTTTTTTCCCCAGACTGGCAAATCTACAAATTCTCTGTAGGTTACATGATCCAGATATAATATGCATTCAAGAAACCAACTTCAAAAATTCCGTAGGAAAAATTAAAGGTTACAAATGCTTTAACAAGAACAGAAAAAATCCTAATTATGCTTGTGGTGGTGTTGCAACTTTCATCAAAGATCATCTACCAACACAAGAACTAAATATCCAGTCGGATATTGAAGTTGTTGCCACTAAAATCCTTGCACCTATCTCTATATGCATATGTAATATATACATTCCTAACAGTTATTCGTTTGAAATTCAAGAAATCAACGATATAATAAAACAGATAACAAATCCCTTCATCTTACTTGGCGATTTTAATAGTCATCACACTCTATGGGGGTCTTATAAAATTGATACAAGAGGTCTGAGAATTGAATCATCCATTGAAGAGTCTAACATGGTTCTCCTGAATTCCGGGCAATCAACTCATATTAACATCAGTAATGGGAAATTAAGTGCCATTGATCTCACCTTATCCTCTATAACACTGGCACAAAAATGTAATTGGAGTGTTTCAGACTACCCATACGACAGTGACCATTACCCTATATTTATTAGTATCTGTAGTTTATCAAGGAATATACCCACACCTCCACAACACTCCAAATGGAACTTTAATAAAGCTGACTGGAACAAGTTTCAAAAACTGATTGACAATGAACTTTCTCAAAAAACCTTCTTAACAGATTCTGAAAACATTAACTCAATTATCCAGAAATTCTCTGACTGCATAATTAAATCAGCAAATGAATCCATCTTACGATATGAAATAAATCACAAAGGTAGACAACTCCCATGGTGGAATAACCAATGTAAAGAATCTATTAAGATAGCAAAACATGCCTTTAACAGATTTAAGAAACATAACACGCTAGAGAATCGAATAGAATACAAGAGAACTAGAGCAGCTGCCAGAAGAATTATTAATGATAGCAAAGCAAAATCCTGGGACAACTTTGTATCTTCTATATCCAACCAAAGCAATATTTCTGAATGCTGGAAAAAAATTAAAACTATCAAAGGAAATAAAAGAAGCAACTGTGTTCATTTCTTACAATATGAAGATCAAATCATTACCAAGAATGAAGAAATTGCCAATAAATTAGCAGAGACATTTGCTAAAAATTCTAGCTCTCAAAATTATTCTAAGGAGTTTATTCCATACAAAAACGAACAAGAAAAACTAACCTTATCTGTAGATATTGACAATTCAGTACCATTGAACCACATAAACAATATCATCTCAATGAATGAACTTACAGCTGCCATCGACTCTTCTAAGAATTCATCTCCTGGGCCCGATAAGATCCCTAATATCTTGATTAAGAATCTGCCAAGAAGAGGTATGGAAACCTTACTCAAAATATACAATAAAATATGGGAAAATGATGTATTCCCCAAAATTTGGAAAAAAGCTATTGTTGTCCCTGTACCAAAACCAGGCAGAGATCAATCAAACTCTGACAATTACAGACCAATTTCATTAACCTGCAACATGTGCAAAATTATGGAAAAGATCATCAACAACAGGCTCAGATGGATCTTAGATCATCATAATATTATTAAAGATAACCAATTTGGATTTAGAAGAGGTCATTCAACTCAATCACATCTTATCAGTACTGATACTTACATTCAAGAAGCTTTCGTTAATAATCAAGATGTTATGCTTGTCAATTTAGACATTGAGAAAGCCTATGATATGGTATGGACATATCGCATTAAGTCAATTCTACGGGATATTGGAATAAAAGATCACATGTACAATTTCCTTATAAATTTTATGTCAGAACGTGAAATTCAAGTCAGAGTCAACACCCACTTATCAACTACCAAGACATTAGATAATGGACTCCCACAAGGATCCATTCTAAGTGTTACACTGTTCCTGCTTGCGATCAATGACGCTGGGAAAGACATTAAAGCCCCTGTAATTATCAGGAAATTCGCTGATGATATTATTGTACTATGTAGAGGGAAACATATAAATTCTGTTCAAACATCTGTTCAAGAAGCTTTAGACGTATTACACGGATGGTCCCTTATAAGTGGATTTAAGTTCTCTGTTAAAAAAACAGAATGTGTATTATTTTCTAAACGGAAACAAATAGTCAGTCCCCAGTTATTTTTGGGCAAACAGGCCTTACAATTTGTCCAAAGTACAAGGATTCTTGGACTTCTTTTTGATAATAAAATGACATGGAATAATCACATCAACAAACTCGCTGATGAATGCAAGAACAGATTAAACATCCTTAAGTGCCTCTCACATAATAATTGGGGAGCCGACAGAAATCTACTTCTCCTCACATACAAGGCAATCATTAGAAGTAAAATTGATTATGGAGCAATAATCTACAACTCTGCTAAATCCTGTATTAAAAAACTGGACATAATTCATAACCAAGCCCTTCGAATCTGTACCGGATGCTTCCGCACAACGCCTATAGGAAGCATTTTAATAGAAGCACAAGAACCAACCCTTTCATTCCGGAGACAAATCCTCACCATGAACTATGCTATCAAAGCCTCCTCTTCCACTAATGCTATCATATATAATGATGTATTCCCCCTGTTTAAATCTATCCACACTAAGCACAACCTCTTCTACAACAGAGTTGAGGAACTACTGAAAGAGACCAATGCTCAAAACATTCAAGCTGGAAAACTGAGAGTTTCCAATATCCCCCCATGGATAATTCCTACACCCCAAATTGATTTATCATTAACTGAATATCAATGCTCTGCAACCACACTCGAACAAAGGAACACCATCTTCTCTGAATTAAGAATCAAATATAAAAGCTATTGTCTGATTTATATAAATGGAATTACAAATGATATCGGGACAGAGGCTTTTGTGTATATGAAAGATAAAACAATTAAGTATCAACTAAAAAAGTATACAAGTGCTACAACTGCAACGATCTATGCTTTAACATCAGCACTTAAGTTTATATGCCAATTATGCTCCTCCAATGTCATCGTTTTTTCAAATGACCTACACGTTATTCAACATGCCTTCCAAAAAATCCACTGTTCAAGTTTGGAAATCGTCATTAGGGAGACATACTTCAAAATATGTAAATCCGGAAAAAACCTTATCCTAGCATGGATCCCCGAGGAACTTGTACCCAACCTAATATCCAACCTAAATAGTGAGAAGTGCTCAACTCAAGATAATAGTAACGTTATTTCTTCGATTGATCTACAATCGAACACAAATATACACAAATTATCATGTACCACTGAAGATATTCTGAAGTATATAAGGAAAGTGATGACAAACAAATGGAACCACGACTGGACAAAATATAAAGCCAGCTCAATGCATAAAACCTTAAATAAATTTAACTCAATACGCTTCAATAAGAAAATAAATCGCAGAGAGCAAGTTGTACTATCGAGAATAAGATCTGGACATTCCAAATTAACCCATCTTCATCTACTGCAAAAAAGATCCCCTCCAATGTGTGAACTGTGCAAAATTCAAAGGACTCTTGACCATATTTTTAAAGAGTGTCCAAACTTCAATCAACTAAGACAATCATTTAAATTCAAACATGAAGCTATATTGTATTCCACTGAAGAACAAGATCATATTATTAAGTTTTGTAAAGCTGCAAACATTTTCAAGGATATTTAATCTCATTACTGTATACATTTATTAGTATATTCCTACAATGTTGTAATCCCATAATGTCAATTGTAATTTAATGATATACATGTAATCTCTAATGTACAGTGTATATAGTCGCTAATGACCATGACGTTGATGCGACTATAAATAAAAATTATTGGAAAAAAAACAATTAAATGCTAGAAACGAAAGTTTAATTTCAGCTATCTCTTATTTTTCACTAACGGACCCGGCGATGCTTCGCTATTGTAGTGTGTTAAATAATTACTCTTCAACTTCCAAATCAATGAAGATTAATTATATATTAACTACACATTACCTACTCTTCAACTACGTATTAGCGTCACTTCACTACATTACAGTACAATTTAAAAATCAAATATTCGATTTAGGTTGAGGACTGCCAGCTGCCTGTTTTCTAGATCTCAACTTCAATGTTATTCGATATTATGAATCGAAGCGAGGCGTGTAGTTCGAAAAGATATTCATAGATTGCACTTCAAGCAAGATCCTCTGGGATCGACGTAGAACCCGTCTTGATGATTAACTTTGCAAAAACAACGCCCCCACATATCTAATTTAATTCAAATCACTCTTTAAATACTCCCGATATTAACAAGCACAAAGTATGCAAATTTCAGCGAAATATGTCGGGTAGTTTTTGGGTCTATGTAAATTGGTTTATATCTATTATATGTAGATGATTTGGTAATGATGAATTCTTCTGAACTTTTTTCTACTCTTTTTCTGAAAAAAATAGGGACCAAGGTTGGGGTACGCATAACACTAGGAGGCCAACAATAACATTGTTGTAATAAAATTATTTCATTATTTAGGGTTCTAATGTAACATTTCTTGTCTCCTGTTATTTGAATTTGGAAATTGGTGCTACAGAACCAGGTTTCAAGGAACCTCATGAAGTACCATACCTGATCACGTACAGTCATTTGCAATGACTTTCTATTTGTTTTTCCTGAAACCAGGCGAATAGATTGCATGCCCAATTCACCTCACTCAAAGCATTTGAAGGCCCTCGCCAGAGGTGTACACCAGGTTCAAACATCAGGGCGTCAAGATTGCGAGGGGAGGGTTGGAAGGAACGTCTTACCCCTCCCAGTGCGCTGCCCAACAGCATCACTCCTAGGACCGCCGCCAGCAGCGCTCGCGTCGCCATCTTCAGGCCGGCAGTTTCCACGAAGGCTTACTGCTGTCTTCCTCTTTCTGAAACACACAGTTTTCAATTTATGTGGGAAGTTTTCTTCAATCAGGAAGTTGGAACAATATTTCCTTGAATGACATTTAAAATGTCGTTATGTTTTGACATTGTGGTTGGTATTAATTCAAAATGGTGAGTCTCATCTGTTATTGTTCACGTAAACTTTAATAAAGTATTCGACGATGTGTATTTAGATTCTATGGTGACGGTGAGTAATTTCAAAATTAAAATAAAATATATCGGAAACTACAAAAAATTGCAAATAGTAATAGATTCATAGAGAACATAGATGTAATGATTGTTCAAACTAATTTTTTTTATCTATATATTAGATTAATATAAATGAAAGTCAAATAATCATACGTACTAGGTGGTTGTATATAATAGTGACATCAGGTCATAACAGGTTGTGACTTAAAACTTTACATATTAAAACTATCCAATATATCATATTAAATTTAAACAATGTGTCAACGAATGATAGGTTAAACATAAATGTTGCAACCTGCCATGTTTGGGACTCTCTTTGGGCAATCATTCATAGAATAATTCAAACAATCGACATTATAATTCAACAGGAAGAGCTCCGCTTTCTCACGGCAATAGAGAGTTGAAGGCTGGGGGCAACTATTCAAGGTAGTTTTTATGGCAATCGCAAATGTAAGAATACTGTTGGGAGAATGTCAAAAATTAATGTAAGAACAATGGTATAATCAAACTTATATTTAACATTACATCAAGAAAGGATATAAAAATGAATTTGCAATATGGTTGAGTCCAACTTCTTGTGAAATACAATATTAAAAAACAACAGAATGTAACACAATTAACTACATTATGTGAGGAAGAACAAAAAATCCTCTGTTTTAGATTCAAGAGATGGAGCACAAGCTGCATGCAGCTTTCTGTTGTATTTCTATATTAGATGTAACTGACTCCAAGGATTCGTGTTGTTTGCAAATATGCGACTAATTCAGAATAACGCCATTCTAATTCACGCAATGTCATTGTAAGCTTTTTACTGAAACGAAACTTCCGCAATTCCGCCAGTTGGTGTCACCCCCCATAAATTAATTATAAAAATATATCTATTACTGAATAGTTTATACAATATTTAATAAAAATAAATAAATATTTGCACATTAAATTTATTTACAGTATATAAAAATTATGCAATTCAGTATAATTGAAATATAATTTTTATATAATTAGCGTATAATTTTAACTGTAACATTTTCCAGTTGGCATCACCCCTAAGATGGTGATACCCGAGGCGGACCGCCCCCCCCCTGCCCCCCTCTAACTACGCCACTGGCTGAGATGAGAAGGCTCTCCGTATGCACTGGAGCTACCGCTCGGGCGGAGGTTGGGCAAGCACGCGCAAGCCGACTGTTTACATACGCTACCGGGAGCACAAGGCCGTCCGTCTGTCGCTCGCGTGCAAGCTCTTTGTCTGCGGGCCTTCGGACGCCTTCCGAGCCGCCGAGAGTAACCTCTTCGGGTAAAAGAATTCCGGTCTAACGACTCGCATGGTCAGGCCTTTGAACTCACCCGCAGGGGTGTTCCTTTGTTCTAAAGGCGTCGAGGTGCCAATTGCATTGCGGAGTAGTTTGGCTGTTGTGTGCTGCGTACACCGTCTTTACTAAATGAACAAAATTTTACAAAAGCCTCGCCCCGATAATTTAACAATAAATGTAATATTTGCAATAGTTACTCCTAGGCTCCTAAAGTTGCGTAAAGTTTTGGCGAGTTTCTTGAGACCTATCTGAAAGTGCTCCTTCACAAATTTCAAAAAAAGTGTTGTATTCAGTGACGCAGCCAGAATTGAGGGGGGGGGGGCTGTTGGTCCAGACGACTTGATGTTTTAATATAATGAATTTTCTATTTATGCCGTCTTTAAAATTTATTTTTATTTGTTGATTTATAGTTACCCCAAAGGAAATCAGAAATTGACTTTATACCCTGGTCCGGCAATAGATAATTGCTAAAACGCGTTAACTAGAAAGCGATTACTTAATTTAATTACGATTGCTTAATTTAATTTGACTTTGTGGTAGGACAATCCAATTGTCTTAATCTTTAGATTAGACTTTTCTACCCTGTTTCATACAGATGTACGTCATCCTGAAAAGAAGAGATGCTTGCTTGCTTTTGCGTAATTTGCTCGAAAGAGGATACCTTAGACGTCTAGAACATCATCTCTAATTTCAAGGAACGAATCGTTTGAACTTCGTTTCGACGTAAATATTTACTGGATAATTAATAATCAACCGATGGAATAAGTTTCTAAAATAAAATCATTTTGTTTTGTCATTTACGCCTGTTCACTGCTGTGGCGGCTTGTGCTGATTATAGCGTGTTGCGTCACAACCTACATTTTTTACTACTGAAATATTATTAGTTAGAGATATTACGTAATATGACGTTTATGTCATTCTTAATTACTCTTGGAAGCCGTATGCGCGTCACAATTTTCTTGCGGGAAGTAAATTACTCGTTTCTTCCACTTTCCGTTCCGTTGCTACCTGAGGGCCACAGTGCAGAAGTATTAACGTTGACAAACCTTTGCCTACAAGTGGAGGAAGATGGAGCACGATGGAGAGTATTTATTAATTAATCTCACCGATGATGGCCCCCTGCCTCTGGCCACAGCCTCGCCGGTAGACGTGACGACTGAAGTCGTAGGCTTCCGCGGCCAGAGTCATGTGAATGATCTTGTCTGTCCGGGTGACGCCGCGTCGAAGGCTGTGTTGCCGACGTTTCGACCATCGTATCGTGGTCCAGCCCTGAGGAAGACCACGACAAGATGGTCGAAACGTCGGCAACACAGCCTTCGACGCGGCGACACCCGGACAGACAAGATAATTCAGACGTAACGACTGTTCGCAAGCGCACAAGGACGCTGTCTCTGTCAGTGCCTGCGTCTGCACATTCAAAGCACAGCCGCTCGCCGAACGCAGCCATTTTGGCAACTTCGTGTGAACGGACAGTTTCCTGTGATTTGTGTGAGTGTGATTAGATTCGTAAAGCCCGGGTGTTTCTTAATTTCAGTGGAATTGAATTCACAATTGCGGCTATTTTCTGCGGAGAACGGAAGGAGGTGACGATTTCATTTACAAATAAATGCACCTGATTTATTGTTAATTTTAATAATAAATAATATATTTATTTATGAATTTAAACAATGACCACTGAAGTGGATATCAAAAGGCTTAGAAGTAAAATCAATACGCAAAATATGTAAGTACTCGTACATTGTATTTCTCAATCGTAAAAATTCGTTAAATGCAAGCCCGAACATGTATGTGCACCTACATTTCCCAAACCTTCCCCACTGTCGAGTTGCGAGTCCAGTAGCAATGTGGAGCCAGGATTTATTGTCGGACTCGACTACGTTGATCCCTCGGTTATGACTCGTGAACAACCTCCGTTCGAAGGGAGGCGCCGTGACTAATGTATGCGGACTTATTAAAGAACTAAGCGTTACCTCCTTTCCTACAACTGTTTCTTTGCTTGGGAAACTCGTAAGAAACCTGTTCCGAAACGTTATGAATAACTGCAAATGCAACTTACAAGAAAACATAGGTTTCATTAGTTCTTTTGGGCTTTTCTGTAGTTTATTTGTTCAACTTAAATTGACCACCAAAGGCATACTGATAATTTCCCATTCTCCTCCATCTGGAAATGAATACAATGATTTAAGAAATTAAACAGTTAAACAAAGCTTCGGCAGAATGATTTAAATACCAGTAATTGGATTTAAATATACAGGTCTTTTTAATTTAGAAAATACAAAATCATTAAAAACAAATTAATTTTGTTCTCAAGAAGCGAAGTTAAGAAAATTTTGAAAAGCACTTTGCAGTTTTCGAGGAATACATGTTTTGTTCAGGTTTGTTCTTCCAGAAATACGAATTGAACAAAAAAACGCATTCCTGTTGAGAAATAAAATATACAATTGCTCAGAATTTAAAAGTGACTTTGTTATGTATTTGTGTTTCATTCCAGAATTATTTATTCAGAAGTAAATTTACGATACCTCGTTTACAATTGTATTTGTTCTTTAATTATTTTATTTTCCCAACAAATATGTGTAGTTAAAATTAAGAACTTCGATTTTCTTTTAGTAATTAGAAGTATCCCAAACTTTTTCACATTTGTATTTTATTAACCATTGTAAATGTATACGTATCATTTGCACACATATGTTGAAATTAGAAATTCTTACGCGGGATAGTGTTACAGAATCAACATTGTGAGGAGTACTTCAGGAACATGCTGGTCGAGTTATTACATGCCGATCTGATTTGATAATTTTGTCAGTAATAAGTAATCAGTTTGTGACGTATGGGGAGAAGTACAGTGTGTACATTTTCTTCATCTCCAAATCTCTTCCTCATCCTTTTGCTATACATTCTCGTAGTTGTATGATGAATAACTTCCTACAAAAAAAGGGATAGAAACATTTGAAAATTAGAAAATTTCACTCCCGAGTTACAAAAAAAATTATTAGCATTGGTAAACGAACTACAGATTTGATTTTGTAGCCCTGCTAACAAAGTAGCAACCCAAATCTCCGGCTCTACTACTATCACAACTAACAAAAGGAGAGCTGAATAGTAAATCTACATTTACGTCCACAAACAATACTAGAGGCCATCTGAGTATTTGCCTAACGTATCAGAGACCGGACGAAAACCCTAGCCGAGATGGAGATCATTGGCTCAGAAGCTAGAGTACATCACTTGTTACAGGGGTATTTACATTTTTTAAACTTATTTGCATAGTATATGATTGTTAAAATATGAGTAAATATTATTTTTCTTTTAGATGGTTAGTCTTTAATGGTATAGTTACAGTTATGCGTAAGAAAAAAATTTACTTGTCCCTTAAACGTGGATGTTGATTTTAATTGATTAGTGACATCTGACAATGTATTGCAAAAACGTACAGAATATATTATACTCGGTTTCTTGTAAATGCCGATTAGAAGGCTTATTGACCAACGTCTCGATCATCTTTCTGCGGTTTACTTCAAATCATTTGGAGAAGGGAAGGGAAGTAAAGCCGGGTGTCCCATGTTAGTAGATTTACTGCATGTAAAAGATCCTCAAGCCTAAATGACGCCTTTGAGCAAAATTCAAAATCGCCTGTTTCGTCGTCCATGGAATACCTTCTTTCTCGGCTAGTTGGTGAAAGGAGCGTAGCAAAATTTGCGTGGTCAGACGGAAGAGCAGGCCTCATGGCCTGAGTTTCGCCAAGTAATATAAGGCAATTCAATTCAATTCACTCATACGACCAAGACCACACATGGATGGCAGAGAAAGCCTACGGCTTCACACTCCTGTCCTCACGCCTGAAACGCGAACCCTGGGGCACGGAGTAATTACCCGAATGACGCACGTTCCTCCCTCTCTGCACGGTTTTTGCACTCCTGCGACCGTCGTCTGTTTCTTTTACAGGTGGTCTCTGACCCGTCTCCTTTTTGTGCCCTTACAAAGACGCTGGGCCTTTCCCATCGACGCGTCATCGTGGCAATAATTCCACAGTCACGTGCCAATACGTATCATGTTTTGCTTAGGTTATTCGGACAAGCTACAGACCACAAATCTACCAGACGTGTTGAGGATTTAGTTATATTGTTATTAACATGAAAAGAGATTTGTGTTGAGAGTAATGAACAAGATATTTAATCCTTCCGTTTATTTTTTTTAAATATTGTGAATGATTTTTCTGGAAAATAAAATTGCACGTTGATCAACTGGCATATTTTGAATAACCGTCAGAAATAAATGTTTTTTAGTAATTCCTAAATACTCGTAGTTCGACAATGTTCGTCAGGAAATAAACAGCACTCTCACAACATTTGGGCGCGCGTACCTCCATGATAAAATACAATTTTTTAACAGCACGCATTTTTAAGGAAAATAACTCTTAATCTTGCAGTTAGTGGAACACATTAGCAGAACATGATAGCCTTCTACACAACAAATGCTCTTCCGTAACTTTATTACAATTTGTCAAAAATATTTTGTTAGCTTAAAAGTTAGCTGTTAAAGAGCTTAGTTGAATTAGCAATGCTGACTACGGTGACAAGCAACAACCGACCGACTCTACTGGGGTTTCGCAGTGTTAATTGCATATTATCCTAAATGAGTTCCACTGTGTTGGAATGAACTTGGACCTTCCCCAGGAAGGAAACGGAGCCACAGCCTGCAGCGGCTGCCTTGGGCGTTCGGTGATTGTCCGAATGACGTAGTGCGCACAGTCGCGGGGCCCGTTCTTTGCTTTTTCCGTCATTTGTGTTGACCTCCGTGTGTCGGGCCACGTCCGAACATCACTCGCCTCCTAAGCCCTTTTCGAACACTTGCGGTGAACCCTTAGACGTACTGAATTATCGATTCATCCCACTAAATTAACTTTCAAGTTCATATATTTCATAAAATCTTACAAATTAAATATAATATATACCCTAAAAACGCAGTACATCCTCGGACCGACTGTTTCTTTGAGTCTAACCGCTGTCTGTTTTGGAAGTGTAAATTATAAGTCATTCTCACATTTTATAACTTTACAAATAACCTGTGAAATGAAGTTCCTACCAGTTATAATACCATACCAGTGCTAACCGTATCTCAATAAATGTACGTATTAAATCACGTAATGCTAATATTAACGTACGCCAGCATACTTAGAATAGCCTTAGATTCCAATTTGCTTCTGATATGTTTGCTTAGTTACCAATAATGTAAAAGAATAATATTCGATGACCAGCAATGTTATATTATTTCACAATCTTCGAAAAATCTTTTTGATTTGACCGAGATCAGATTATTGTGGCCGCTCTAGCAATCTACTTTTATTAATCGTTTTGCAAAAATACTGATATAACCTCTGCCTCCTCAAACGCAGCGAATGTCTTTCTCAAGCAAAACATTCGTACCCAATGCGAACCCGCAGTGCATGTAGAGAACGTTGTCTCCTTTCCCAGAAGCGATGAATTAATTACCTGACTGACGCAGGCACCGCCTCCGCTGTGCAAGTTCTTTGCTTCTTCCGTGACCTGCGAGGAACCTCTGCGTCCTAGTGTGTGTCGTTCGCTGTGCCCCAAACTCCTTTTTGTACCCCTCGCGCCGTGACCTTTTGATGTTTTTCCTGTACGGGACGCGGACCTACTACGTAGCCAGGACAACCAATTTCCGCGTAAGAAACGACAGCTTCAGCCTGTTGATACCTGAAGGTGTAACGGCGAGACAATCGGAAACAAGAACCCGGTGTGTGTGCTTATGACACTCTGTCCTTCATCTTGCAAGCACATCTATTAAGGAATTTCCGATTCTATGGACGTTTTCCGGGGAATTTCTTTTCCTGGTATTTTAATAGTTTGCTTAATTGTAGTCTGAGTCAGATGAGGGTAATGTCTGCAACTTTTCTTATTCAACAAAAGAATTGACAGCATTTTTGGAAGCAGCGTTTTTCATGTGCTAATTTGGTAAAAATCTGCGCTGTCGTCTTAGAGTGACAATGTAAAGATGTCCATCAGAATTAGAAAAATAAATGAAACAAGGATAGTCATAATAGATATATTTGCGAGAGATTGAACCTGCTTTAAAATCATGAGATATCCTGCAACAATTGATTTGGAAATCGAACTGGGGGTGTTTAATTTTGAAATATCAACATGACTGTAATTCCATATTCAGTTTCGTCCCACAAAACATTATATTGGTGAAATAGTCTTCTCAACACTGGCGATATTGTGTATGTAGCAAGGTCACAAAAGATGCTTGTAACAACGTATCTTTCACAAAGTAAGATGTTAAAAGATTACTTTGGCGCGACTTGTGCGAAATATATTCTGAATTTTGATGACTGGAAAATAATTTAGTAAGTTTTGGTATCTTCGCTTGTTTTTATAATATACATTTCTATCTGTTTATTGAAGTAATTGATCCATAAATAATACTCTGAATCCAAAAGTTACCCAGCCTACCAAGGATGAACGGAAATAAACTGGATAGTGCAGACATTGTGGATTCGTGGTGAAATGACCAGAACTGTAGTGCCTGTCTCGCTAGTTATCCATTTCAGGGTACCATAGTTTAAAGTCCAATCGTTCCATGTAGAATGTTTGGTGGAGCAAAATGTTCATATCAGATTTTCCTGATTTTCTCCCGTTTCTACTGCTTCTTACACCACCTTCTCTCTTACTCATGCACAGTTATCACATCATCGGTCCTTCAGACATCGTAACTCAACGAGTCTACACAGTTTGGATACCCCTGCTGCAGTGTATGGAGGAAAAGTCAAAGTCGCTTATGAGGATTTAAACCGAGCGAACAGTATGTTTAATATCCAACATCGATGCTTGGCATGGAAATACTTGCGTTAACACACATCCTAATACAAAGAAATCTTTCACTGTCGGTTATCAAGTTGGATCAGCCATAATGAGCTTCGTAATTCCAATATCTGAAAATAAATCTGTCATCAAATTGAATATCAGCGACCTTAATGACCAAAACAAAAAATACGAGGCGGTAAATGAATCCAAAATCATTTGAGGTTTTGATCTTTGCTCTCAACGCGCGACGATTGCGATCTGGCTGCGAAACAAAAGACATCGTTTCATCATCCTCAATTTGTCTTGGAAGGTTTTTTATCACAACAAAACTCTAGAATATAATCAGGGTTGGGCAAAATACTTCGTAAATAAGTATTTAAATAAATATACTCAAAATACATTAGGTTTTGATTTGCTAAATACGTACGTACGAAAAAATACTTCAAATACTCAAAATACAGTAAATACAATAATTATGTATAACTTTTTTATTGCAACAATATATTTTAATTATCAATTACAATAAATTAGTATTTGACAGGCATACATTTCTGAACAATTACAAACTGTAATATAGTGTAAAAACACTTTCAAATATAAAACGATATAAACGTGCTGTGGCGCAGTAGCCTCTGACGAAACCTGAGCTTACCAGCGGCGTCCCGTCTTTGCGGCCATGGATTGCGGGGTACGTGTGGTTAGCACATAGATATCCCTACGCCGTATTCTAATCTTCTCTACCTGAGAAGTGAGTTGTATGTTTGTCACACATACACTGGGACATTACGAGGAAATCGCACACTATAAACTTGCCCGACTGGGAATCGATCCCCGGCGTCGCGTTGAGCAAAGCAAGCACGCTGACCAATGAGCTACCCTTGCGGGCCATATGAGTAAATATATATTTATATTTGTATTCATTGAACTCAAATAAGTAGTAAATCCTTCTAAAATGACTAATTTTTCAAACAAATCATCAGGCAATAAACCTCTGGTTGGGGAATCTATAAAACCCGCAAAGGAAAACTATCGTTCAACTAATGCGGATGAACATAAACTAGTGTTATAACTAATAAACGCTTTTTTATTTGAAGAATAATTGTCCAACATTTTTAATGGTTTAGACTTGCTGAATTTGAATTCTCTTCAAATTTAAATAACTTAAAGAAGCTTTTCTTTTTCTTTCGCGGAGGTTCATTCACTAGCAAAATCAAATAAAAATAAACTATCCTCGTTATCTTCTTCTTGTTAATTTGAATTTTAAAGAATGTTAAGTATTTGTTTTTTAAATACACCTATTTTAGGTATTTAAATACATCTCCAAAATACATGCCCAAAGAATCAAAAACACAGTTTTTCAAATACAAAATGTATTCAAAACACTATTTCAAATACAAGTACAGTAAATCCGTCGTTCGCACGAACTCGCTTAACACGAATTTCGCCGTAACACGAACAAAACTTGGGTCTCGGTAAGGGATTACGGTAAAACGGACTTTTGTAATATTCGGATAACACGAGTTTTTATAACATGAACTCGATTATTTCGGTCCCTTGAAATTCGTGTTAACCCGCTAGCGCTCATTTCTGGTCAACTCAAATTAGCTTCTTTTGCAATACTTTGTGAATTTTATTTCTCCAGTTGACGTAGACATCCTAAACCAAACATTAAACATTTTTTTTTTCATTCTTGAATGCCAGATGTTGATTTAACCGTGATCGCCAAGCCATTGTACACTCCTGGCCAGGGTGTACACATGACTTGGGTCGGTTCGAATCTTCATCTAAAACCGTGCTATAGAAAAAAAAACACGATCATTTAATGAAGATTTACTATATTTAAATTCTGCCCAACCCTGATGATTATCATCATCACCATCCTCACCTTCATTATCATTAACCTCAACATGAACGCCCATGACTACCACGTTGAGAATTTGGCTCCGATACCACCCATTGTGTCGCTCACCCGCATTTCGCTCCATAGAATAAGCAGCATAAAACGATGTAAGATCCGGTTCGTAACCGATGCCCGAATGTGAGTTAACACGTGAATAGGAAGAGAATCTTTCGAGTGGATACTTTTATTTCAGTTATATTTTCAATCCAATTACAGGCAAGAGCCTTATAAACGATAAAGTAAATATTAAAACTCACTAAAAATAATATTTAATTCATGTATCGCTTGCTTCTAGAAATTGCGTCGTTTATGTCTCTTAATTATTATTTTCTTCAGCAGAATGAAATTCCCTGAAAGCTACTGATTACAGTCACTTAGATTAAAGGAAGAACGCATAAATCAGGGGAAAAAATGAGAAGTTCATTTTTGCAGAAGCGATAGGTGATGGAAAGAACCAAAGGCTCAAATATTTCCAAAGAACGGACTCTGTTCGTTTGCTACATCATACACAATATTAGAATATCAGCCCACCGGAAAAATCCAGCTCACCAGAAGACTGCTTCACTGATGACTAGGGCCCGGATAATTATGTACTAAAAATTGTGAAAATATGTGTGTGTGTATATATATATATATATATATATATATATATATATATATATGTATTGTAATATATAGAAATATGTACTCAAAAGTATGAAATATGTAACATTAAGTATCATTACATCAATTATTTTTCATTAAAATACCTTTATCTTAGTATATATATATTATAATATATATTATATTATAATATATATTATAATATATAATAATATTATAATATATATAATATATATTATAATATATAATAATATTATAATATATATTATATTATATATATATATTGTTCTGTGTACTTAACATAAAGACCAGAATTAAACATTATAGTTCTCATAATCCTATTATTTACAATGATCTCCGTATCAATAAGAAACATATATCGTCTCCGATATTATTTCAATAGTATACCTTCTCTTTGCGGCTCTAAACCGCAACCAGTCTTTATAAATGAGGTCTCTAAGAAAGAGAATTTCACGGAGACGTGACGAATTGCATTTTGACTTTAAAAATATGAAGGATTTGTTTAAAAACGCATTTAAATATTCATGTCAAATACTTTCTATTTTTCTCCGTGTTTTGTGAATCCAGTGTGACGGAATTGTCCCCTCGCAGCACTGCACTAATAGCAATAATTGTTTCGAATCCTATTTTTTCCCCAGAACGGAAGACCTCTTTTTCTTCACTTGATCCCCCTATTGACCCTCGAATGATAAATTAACAGTTTTTAAAGAAGCGACTGCTGATTGGGTAATTTCAAAGCTACCAGAAAGTTTCAGGGAAGATATTTATAAAAACAGAATTCATTTTTTTAAATGTAGCATAATGGAAAAATTCAGTAATATGTAAAATATGTTCGTTTGTGTAAAATATGTAAATATATGTACTAAAAACTCGACGTTTGTGGCCACTAACCGATATGAAACGTGAATATATCGTTGATTCGACTTGATAGAGTTACCTTAGGAAAATATGTAATTACATAATTATCCGGGCCCTACTGATGACACAACAGGCTACCAGGATTAGACCATGTCGATGATAATGATATCCATTTCTACGTAATTTTGAAAGTTGTTAATCTTATTGTTCTAGCTAATGGCTAAAGAAGGGTTTTTCACATTTGGGGAAGTTCCCAAACGACGTTTTTTGAGTCTGCTCAAGTGATGTGTTCCTACTTAGGTTCTAATTTTTGTCTCGTAATGTTTTTTGACTTGACTTCAGAGCATGAGACAATGATAGAGTGGAATCTACTTCTCATTGTCCTCGTAAATTACGTGCATGCGTAAAAAAATGCTCATGAATATTTAATCTCTGCAAGTCATCAAATGGTGAACTTCCACGCTCGGATGTTTTTTAGGACTAGGAATTCATGATTAGATGAACTTCAACTTGAACAAGAGGTTCTACGTAGCTGGTTTCATCATGGGAAACTCCAAGAACTGTGTAGTTACGTTGGCTCCAGAAAGCTTGTTACTATGTTCACCTCTTGGCAAACAACCTCAAATGTTTTGGAAGAAAAGTACGGGGGAGATTTTATGGTTAGTAGTTTATGGGTGTTTTCCTATTGGTGATTTGCAAACCTTAAGAGTACGCAGAATCAATGTATGTTAATCGCAGTAATCCTACTTTAAATTTACGCATGGTTAATAAGTCTATAGCGTAATATCCTATCTTTATCACCAAACACAAGACAGTCAACAAAAAAACTGACATTGATAAACTCAGCAGAACTTATGTTAATCTAATCAGATAATTCTTGCTTGCACAGCTCATCTTCACTCATTTTCATTGTAAGTTATACATCATCAGATTACATCTTGGGTGTGGGAGATTCCATGATCCATGGACCTTTCTGTTTCTGTATATCGGGTTAGCTCCTTACTGATTACACATATTCCAAATCTTCTTGTTTCCTTGATATTGCTTCCCATTCCATCATAACTAATGGGTTTGCAATTTCTGATGGGTCACGATCACCTTCACACAATACTTTCTAACAATACAATAAAATTCAAATATAACAAGCAAATAATTAAAGCAAAAAACAATTTTGTGTTGCTTGACCAGTTTAAGTGATGGAATCTAGTATGGATGCCCCTTGCATATACAATATATGTATAATAAAAAAAATAAAAAAATATATATATATATTTAAAAAGAGAGAAATATATATATATATATTGTAGTGATACCGAATAAATTCAAGTTTATTCTGCCGCAAAATAACTCCACGCAGGCGGCGACGCGAGAGATGCGAGGCGCCACGGAGGCGACCCGAGGGCCAGGCGAGGCGCCACGGTGTCGGCACCCTTCGCTCCCTAATTTGTCACGGACACGTGTGCCCCAACTCTGGGTGGCCGCTCCGCACACGACCCCTTCAGTATTTTTCCACGACGCCTGGAACTCTTCCGTCAACCTCCCTAGAGATTCCTAGCCCCTCACACCCCCCCGGTCGTTAATAACTGCCCCTTTTCGACGCAAAATTAAAGCGAGAGGGAGCGATAACCAGCCCCTCTCTCACTCTTTTCTCGGCCTCGAAAACATCCTCTGATTGGGCAGAAAATATCTAATGCGCAGTACCCTTTCGCCAATAGCAGCCAGAATTCGGGTTTGTTCTAGAATATTCCAGAGTCACAGGGATAATTTTGGTGGGGGGAACGAGGTTTCCTAAAACTTGGAGCGACGAGACACAAAAGAGAAGCTTGGGAGCCGTGTTCAGAATCGGACGCAAGTGGCGGCCGCAGGGGGGGAACCTGTTATATTCTGTTGTGGCGTTCGGTTCGATGGACTTAAAAAAAATTATTAAGTTTCTTGTAGAGTTTGGGTACAAGACTTCTGTGACGAACGCAGGCCGCAGAACAGTATTATGAACATTTGACAGCAATTCGTATTATATTACGTCCGATTTACGTGCGAACTCGAGACTCTCTTTTCCTTTGTGAATTTGTGCGATAATTCACGGGCTCATTAGTATCAAAGTATTGTGAGATCGACCGGGAATGAACCGACCGTGTCAGTGAATGAACTGTGCTGACCCATTCACCGCAGCGAGCAGACGGCGCTTTTGTGTTCCGGCCGCCTTGGCCGCTACCCTCGCAAGTACCTGATCTGACCTACATTTTCCGAGCGGCGCCCCTCGCCCGCCACGAACCTCGCCAGCCGAACTGCCAGCTGACCTGAGGTCGTTCAACTTCAGTGGGTGGCACAGGCCGCCTAACAGAGGTATTTTCTGTTTGAGTGTCTTATGTCGTACACGCGATCGAGAGGTGTGAACAGTACATCAGACAATCAGTGTTGACTTCCTCTCGACCGGGCGACGAAGAGGAGTTCCCGGCCGCGCATGGCCGTCAAGCGGGAATTCGCGCGCGAAGAAGAGTTTCATCTGATTGTAATCACTTTGTAATTTTTTGTTCTCTTATGTGCATGACATTTCATTTTTTTGTTTTATTTCGATTTGGGGGCATGCTCGCCAGAGTTATCATCACCAGACCATTAGCGTTTTCTTTTGTTAATGAATAAATTCAACTTGTTCTAAATTCACATGTTTGACTTCTCATTCAACCTAGGCCACCGGCTTCCTCCATCTCCGCCGTTTCAGGTAATCTGTCGACTGAGCGGGCCGGCTACCCGTCTGAGGCGCCCAACCGAAGACGAGAGGGTAGTTGCAATTGGCTTTCCCACCGTGGGGCTCGATTAACGCGAAATAATCGTAATTTTCATTTTTTAATATCCCAGATAAGCGCCCTGAGATTTCTCTGCCTAAATTATTAAATTGTTTAAATTATTAAGATGATGGATGGAAGCACGGTGTAGAGAAGTTAATAACTTATGGTCTGTTGAGGATGTCATTTTGTACTGTGTTTTCCTTGTAAGTGTCATTGTCTTGTGTTGTGTTGTGTTGTGTGAATACCGTGTGCGCGTACTAAAACAAGTGAAACCGCGTAACATTGTAAAAATGCAGGACGAATCAGGTATTGACGTGACGGGTGAAGACAGTTTTGAGGAGCCGTCGACGCAAGGTCCCACCTTAAGTGAGATCTTGCGCGTTATGAGAGAAATTTCAGATAACACTGTTGCCAAATTTGAGGAGAAATTTTCAGACAACGCCGCTAAATTGAAAGAAATTAAAGACCAGTCAGATAGCAATGTCGCAAAATTAGAGGAGAAAATTGCAGATAATGCCGCGAAATTAGAGGAGAAAATCTCAAATAATGCCGCAAAATTAGAGGAGAAAATCTCAAATAACGCTGCCAAATTACAGGAAATGTTAGATGAACGGTTCACAGCACATGAGAGCAAGTGTGAGGACAGATTTAACCGAATCGAAAGTCATTTGGAAGCCCAAGCAAATAAATTAGAAAGTCTCGAGCAAAAAACTTAACCATGAAATAGGGATTTTAAAGAATCAGGTCGAAGGCAGATGCGGGGAAATAGAGGGGAATGTAGAAAAACTCAGTCAGGAGTTGGGAAGGGCACAAGCGGAAACTACCGAAAATTTCAAAATTTTTAAAACCGAAATTCAGACCAAATTACAGGCATGCGACGACAAAGTAGAAGCGTGCTGTGAGTCGGTTACTGAAAAGATCATTGAAGTTAAGCAGGAAATGGGCGAAAAATTTAATAAAATCGGACAGAAACTCCATTCAGAAGTGTCGCATATCCACGAAAAGTTCGCGCAAGTAGGCAATATTAGTGAGGAAAACATCAGGGAGAGAGAAGCTAAATTAAAAAGGGAAATTGATCGTACTGTCCTAGAATTGGTAAAGGAGGAAATTGAAAAGGAACGCGAGAATTACCCAAATCCGAATTCTGGTGGCTCAGGCCTTCGCTTCTCGTGGGCTCCACCGCAGAACCTGTATTTTTCCGGAAAACCCGATGAAAATCCCAAAGTTTTCCTTGACCGGGCGGAAAATTACATGAATCTCACGAAGGCGGTACCTTCACACTTGAAGGCTAAATTTATGCAAGAATTGTTGAAAGGCAATGCATCTTATTGGATTTCCGCTTTAAACCCTTTCCCTCAAAATTATGAAGAGTTTCGGGAGAAGTTTCTGAATCGATACTGGGGCGAACAACGGAGATATGAGTTCGAGCGGAAGATTTTAGAATCGCGATGGGAAAACCGCCACGGGCAGTCCTATTTAGACTACGCCATGGAGAAAATCTCCGCCATCAAGCTGTGTGACCCGCAGGCAAACGACCGAAAAATCATCTGGTTACTGACAGCTCATTTCCCAACGTATGTACAGAATATTGTCAACAGCGTGGAGTGTAGAGATTTAGAACGTTTCCAAGAACTGTTGGCACAATTTGATAGAACGCGGGACAACTATCACAATGAGAACCGCGACAGAAATCGCAGGCCCGACGGAAACTACCAAGGCAGGCCGCAGTGGCATAGAGATAATAGGGCCGGAGGGAACGAGGCAGATGATCGGCGAGCGCCGCCCGAATCCCGTGAGAACCGTGGACATCGCGATGAGAGAGATGGACGGCAAAATTCATCCCGGCCGGCTTCAACAAATTAGAAACGTCCCAGCTGTCTCGGTATCTGGGTGACGGACGAGTTTCTTTAGAGATACCATTTCATGCGATCATATCAGTGAATTATGCCTTTTTTGATTTTAACGAAGACGAGGATGTGACTATCAAAGAACGTGCCAGAAAATGCCCTATTATTGAATCCTTTATGGGAAATTTATGTGTCCAAGCTCTTATTGATACTGGTAGTGAAATTAGTGCTGTGTCAAAGAAATTTTATGCGCGACTTATAAGCGAGCGGATTCCAGTACCGACATTACCTACCGTCAGATGCTATGTCATAGGGGTTGGGAGAAAACGAAGCAAGCCAATTTCAATGCAGGTCCTGATTTCAATTAATATAGGAGATATGTTGTTTGATGTGCCCTGTCTAGTAATTGAAGATCTTAATCATGATGTTATTTTGGGGGTTGATTTTTTAAGAGAAAACGGTGGAATAATAGATTTTTCCAGAAATGTTATGAGTTTCGGTGCCGGTAAAGAAATTATTATTCAAGATGACGGGGAAGATAGGATTGATCTTAGCATTTCTAGTGCAACTTGGAAGGGGGGGAAACGACGAAGGGGATTATTTGCCAAAATGTGCAAAAATGTGATTTTTTGAACTATGATGAACGCTCCCAGTTGCAGACAGTGCTACTTGATTATTTACATGTCTTCGGTCGCCCCGTTCATCCCATTAAAGACTTTTGTTTTCGAATTAGGGTTACCGATGACTCGCCGTTTAAGATGAAAAACTATCCTATTCCACAAGCTTTAAGGGGGGAAGTTGATGAGACCGTCAGAAAAATGATTGACGAGGGCATCATCGAGAGATCAGTGACCGCCTATCTAAATCCGATTGTCGTTGTAAAAAAGAAAGACGGAGGGGTCAGAATTTGTTTAGACGCTCGCAGAATTAATGAAGTGACCGTTCCAGAAAATGAGGCGCCGCAGAATATTGATGATATTCTTTGGAAGTTTAACCAAACAAAAATCTTCTCAGCTTTGGATTTTTCTAGTTCGTACTGGCAAATTGCTATTCACCCAGACGACAGAAAATTTACAGGATTCCTTTACAACGGCCTCACTTATGTCTGGAAGCGGATGCCTTTCGGCCTAAAGAACAGTGGCGCAGCCTTCATTCGATGCTTAGATGAAAAATTAGGTGACGAACTCAAACGCTTCGTTACGCCTTATATTGACGACCTTGTGATTTCATCTCGAAATTTTCAGGAACATCTTTGTCATTTAAGGCGACTATTAGAATGCCTTTCTACCAATCAAATGAGAGAATGAAAACTTAATTCCAAACTTTATTAATCTCTAAAATAAACTCGCCAGAACTGTACAGCTTACCGAGTAGTTCGTGATAGCCGTGCCTTCACTGTTTAAGAAATAATATTTGTAACCGTAGATTAGGGAATTCAGATTTTCTTGTAGTTTATTAGTTTATTTTATTACTCCATCATTATTAGGGTTAGTGAGTTTAATTTAAGGGTAACTATTTGAATAAGACCTTTTATGTAATTGTTATCACAGAAATTAGTCGTTAGAATTCGGTACCACTTTTTTAAATTTTTTTGACGAGATAAGCATCTCAGGTTTCAAAACTTCTCACCACGCCTTACGAATTTTAAAACACGATGCATATCTCTACTGCGGGAAGGGAGGCCAATGTAGTGATACCGAATAAATTCAAGTTTATTCTGCCGCAAAATAACTCCACGCAGGCGGCGACGCGAGAGATGCGAGGCGCCACGGAGGCGACCCGAGGGCCAGGCGAGGCGCCACGGTGTCGGCACCCTTCGCTCCCTAATTTGTCACGGACACGTGTGCCCCAACTCTGGGTGGCCGCTCCGCACACGACCCCTTCAGTATTTTTCCACGACGCCTGGAACTCTTCCGTCAACCTCCCTAGAGATTCCTAGCCCCTCACACCCCCCCGGTCGTTAATAACTGCCCCTTTTCGACGCAAAATTAAAGCGAGAGGGAGCGATAACCAGCCCCTCTCTCACTCTTTTCTCGGCCTCGAAAACATCCTCTGATTGGGCAGAAAATATCTAATGCGCAGTACCCTTTCGCCAATAGCAGCCAGAATTCGGGTTTGTTCTAGAATATTCCAGAGTCACAGGGATAATTTTGGTGGGGGGAACGAGGTTTCCTAAAACTTGGAGCGACGAGACACAAAAGAGAAGCTTGGGAGCCGTGTTCAGAATCGGACGCAAGTGGCGGCCGCAGGGGGGGAACCTGTTATATTCTGTTGTGGCGTTCGGTTCGATGGACTTAAAAAAAATTATTAAGTTTCTTGTAGAGTTTGGGTACAAGACTTCTGTGACGAACGCAGGCCGCAGAACAGTATTATGAACATTTGACAGCAATTCGTATTATATTACGTCCGATTTACGTGCGAACTCGAGACTCTCTTTTCCTTTGTGAATTTGTGCGATAATTCACGGGCTCATTAGTATCAAAGTATTGTGAGATCGACCGGGAATGAACCGACCGTGTCAGTGAATGAACTGTGCTGACCCATTCACCGCAGCGAGCAGACGGCGCTTTTGTGTTCCGGCCGCCTTGGCCGCTACCCTCGCAAGTACCTGATCTGACCTACATTTTCCGAGCGGCGCCCCTCGCCCGCCACGAACCTCGCCAGCCGAACTGCCAGCTGACCTGAGGTCGTTCAACTTCAGTGGGTGGCACAGGCCGCCTAACAGAGGTATTTTCTGTTTGAGTGTCTTATGTCGTACACGCGATCGAGAGGTGTGAACAGTACATCAGACAATCAGTGTTGACTTCCTCTCGACCGGGCGACGAAGAGGAGTTCCCGGCCGCGCATGGCCGTCAAGCGGGAATTCGCGCGCGAAGAAGAGTTTCATCTGATTGTAATCACTTTGTAATTTTTTGTTCTCTTATGTGCATGACATTTCATTTTTTTGTTTTATTTCGATTTGGGGGCATGCTCGCCAGAGTTATCATCACCAGACCATTAGCGTTTTCTTTTGTTAATGAATAAATTCAACTTGTTCTAAATTCACATGTTTGACTTCTCATTCAACCTAGGCCACCGGCTTCCTCCATCTCCGCCGTTTCAGGTAATCTGTCGACTGAGCGGGCCGGCTACCCGTCTGAGGCGCCCAACCGAAGACGAGAGGGTAGTTGCAATATTAATATAAAAAAGATAAAATTTAACTAAAATCATAATTTTTCTGTCAGTAATTGATAACAACTAGTGATGTACAATAGGCATATTCCATCAGATCCATCCAATAGACATATTCATGCAGAAGGTTTTATTTTTTATATACTAGTTTTTATATATATATGTGTGTATGTATGCATGTGTATGTGTGTATGTATGTGTGTGTATGTATGTGTATGTATATATATATATGTGTATATGTGTATACATGTATGTATGTATGTATGTGTATGTATATATATATATATATATATATATATACAATTAATTATTAGCTTATGAGTGTGTGACCTCACTTTGACTCTTGTTGTACCAGTTATTGTTCTTGATAGCCATTGGTTAGCTCCCAGGGTATTCACTAGTCCATTCAGGAACATGCAGGCATGCTGTCCTGTGTGGCTTGTTTCTCATGATGTGAACTTTCATATTCTCTATGTAACTTCCCACGCATAGTAAGGTATGTGTCCTATTTCTCTGTAATTAATTGTAATTTTCTTTGTATTTAATTTGTAATTTTCTTTGTAATATATATTCAATTGTTCTTGATAGCCATTGGTTAGCTCCCAGGGTATTCACTAGTCCATTCAGGAACATGCAGGCATGCTGTCCTGTGTGGCTTGTTTCTCATGATGTGAACTTTCATATTCTCTATGTAACTTCCCGCGCATAGTAAGGTATGTGTCCTATTTCTCTGTAATTAATTGTAATTTTCTTTGTATTTAATTTGTAATTTTCTTTGTAATATATATTCAATGTTTTTATAATGTTTTTTAAATTATAATTGTAACTGTGAAATATTTTAATAACCGTGTTGTGAAAACTTGTCTAGCCCTGAAGATGGAGCTATAATAAACTCCGAAACGTCGGCAAAGTAAAATACGTTATTTTTTGGACCGAAACCCGTGAACCCGCAATGGAATTGTCTACAGAAAATGGTCATGAAATACAGCAGATATAGCGTAATATTTAGTATAAAATAGGAAAGTATTTTACGTTATATTTAATATCTAAAAAATGTGAAGTAAGCATGCAATTTTTTGTGCCTACAACTTGAAGATTAAATTAAGTCCGCAACGAGATTGTGTGTGATAGTCGTATTAGTAACCAAAGATCTGGAAAACAGCACGATGCGAACAAGCTTGAGGTTGGAAGTACAGATCTACATAGTTGGATAATGTGAATTAAATTAGAATACAACGAAGATACAATTTTACATGTTTACTGTAAAAATCTTTTTTTTTCCGTCACTAATGCTTGTGTAGAAGCAATGGGCCAATTTTTATAAGAACTCACTACAATTTTAGATTAAATCACTAGTTTCCTGATTGACGATTAAAATTTTCTTTTGTTGTCAAAACATTAAATTTAACGCTGAATAGTAAACAATACATCTACATTGGTAGTCACTACGTTTCTTTCATGGTTTACAGAATCAGCAAAACATTTTACTACATACCCACGGTAATAGCAGAGAAATGGATTTCTTGAAACAGAATCAAACTGTTTCGTCTTCAAGAGGATTGCTACGTAAACAATTGTGTAATAAAAATAACTGACTGTAATCTACTGAAACTGTCGTAAATAAGAGAGAATTTGAGTTTCACAGAGAAATTGTTACAATTTGCATTTGGGTTGTATATGACCAGTTGGTTATCTGACCTGCTCTTTTGTAAGAGAAAGAGAAAGTTTTTCAGAAATTCGTCAACTCATTAAAAGTAATACCCTGATTTCTTCCTTAGTAATCACCATTTCGTCACGCTTCTTTCGCAACCAAATATTCGCGACTAGTGGGTTTAATCACCAGCTACGACTAATTCGTGCAACAACAGTACTTTTAAAACTGCTTACGTGAAAGGTCTGGAGAGATAGGAAAATGAACTATTTACCATGGGTTTGATTATATTTGATATATTGACTCGAAGATACAAAAACAACAGCAGGGATTAAAAGCCGCTCTCAGCGTGCGTCGTTCGTTAAAAAACAATGAAAACAAAAGAGTTGCAGCCAAGATGGCTCTTATGCAGTACGGAGCAAGTATTGTAATGCTGAGAAAAAACGGCAATTTTTCAATAGAACAAACTCGCTTTAGCGGCCCGGCAAACGAAATGACCTATAAATCATGTTTCTATATATGGTAAATTATTTCCTCTTACACATTACGTAATCATAATCCATGTTTTGGGAGTCCTACATACCGAAAAATCCTTCTCTTCTAGAAAATATTTTACAGATTGTATGAAATGAATATTTATTTTTAATGAAAGTTGGTTGAGTGGGAGTTTTACAAAGAAAAAATTTGGAAGAGATGAAATGCTTGCATGGAGTCATTCATTTTGTTTTCAACTGATTGAAGCACCAAATTAACCGCTAACATTTAATTTTTGGGAGAAATTCAAAACACAATGAGCTAATATGGTGAAACAAGTTACCAGATTTTCCGAAATAATGGTTCTTCCAACATTTAAATCATTGTGAATGTAGTTGAACTTTTCAATATTGATGAATCTAATGAATTTTTTGGTAATTCTCATGACAAACATTTTTTAAACATTTTGTTTTATGATTGTTACACAATTGTAGATGATATCATTAAATTGTTACGGTAGTCCAACTCAAAGAAGCTCAATGAGGATCACTTTCCTAGAAGTTTCCTTCAGATAAAATTGGGCAAATCCATCTTTTCAAAGACCTGCGTCAATGATTTCTTCAGAAGAAACTCTTATTCGAGTACTTTGAATGTTCTTGGGAATTCATAATATTTTTACTTGAAAGCGACTCGTAAAAACTGTGAACCAGAAAAATCCTTTAGAGTTAGCATCTCCGAGTGAGAAAGCACTATAAGTTACGACTGTTTGTGGAAATCTAGTTCAAAGAAAGAACAGACAGTTTGGAAGACGGGCTAAATATTTTTCCTTGCGTGTTAGTTCCTTGCAACAAAGAAACATTGTGGATGCATGATAAACAATCTAAGAGAAAGGATGCTGTTTGCAAATAATAAAATACTTTTGGAAATTTACAGAATAGAATATTTTGCTTTTTGGGAGATAGTTTCTTATCAATTATTTAACTTGCTTATTACTATTCAACTGACAGTTCTGTATAACTGAGACAGCAAGAGTATCTTAATGTAATTTAACTTTTATTATTAACGATTACGTAAAAGTATAGTACATTAATTGCCCATTAAATAAATCTACAAGCATTTCCTAAGATTTTACTTTTAACTAAAAATTCTCTAAAAATGTAGTTAAGAAATTTTTTTATGTTATAAAACATGCTGCATCTGTGTCTTTGTGAAATCTGTCATCAAATGAAAGAAACAATTTAAATAGGCCTTTTTGCCGATTCCAAAGGATTTACAAAGCCTCTACATAAGGCTTTGTAGGTCTTTCGGTCACACATTGAACGAATGATTTGTTATACAGACATAAACAACAACAACAACAATAATAATAATAATAATAATTATTATTATTATTATTCCTCTAATTCACTTATGAGTCGTCTACTCTGCGTTACAACCAGCTTCCTAAGGAGTAGATCTAGGGACTATCGGTGCCTCTGCAATACTTTGAGCAAAATGTGAGCTGTTTCAAATAAATCAAATTCTAGCACTTCCAGTCTTTTGAATTACCAGGGAGTTTAGTCAAGTTCTTACACAAATTTTGTGGAACAGATCCCAGAGTTCCGATAACTATCGGGGGACCTGTGTTTTTACGCTCTGAATTCGACTAATCTCGATTTCCAAACTCTTGTATTTAAGTCGTTTCTCTGCCTCCTTAGCTACGTTTTGACCACATGGCACTGCAACATCTACAAGTAGACACGATTTTTTCTCCAAATCACTGATAATAATATCTGGTTTGTTTGCTGCTATTGTGCGATCCGTTTGAATTTGTTGGTCGTATAATATCGTTCATAGTCCAACAGACGCCGCTGGTTTTGGTGAGTGTTCGTACCACTTGGGGCATGTGTTGAAAATTTCGAGGGCTGTAAAAATCTGCCAGTGGAGGTAACAATACACCCTGTCGTGTCTTTTAAAGTATTCGGACTATGCTAGAATTTGACAAGCTGAGACAATATGATCTATATGTTCCTGGCAAATGCGGCATTTATCATCTTGGGAAATTTTGAGAACCGCTTTATCATAATGTCGTGTTCTCAACGCCTGATCTTGGGCTATTACAAGAGCTTCCGATTCTGTCTTCATTGCCTGCCGGCTTCTGCTGACCCCCATATCAGAGTTCGTAAGTCTAGAGTATAGTCAAAAAGGTGCCCCATTGGGACGCAAAGGGTAACCGACTTTTGGTTGGATAAAATCCCTAGAAAAAGTACCCACATGCATTTAGTAGGGCCTACCTTTTAAGAACGTTATATTCCATATAAATCCAAGCTACGGTTATAAAATAAATTAACGTGCACTCTCCAAATTAGTCCAAATTAATGATACGTTTGAACGCATGAAAAGTTCCCGTTCCCGTGCCTTATGGAGGTTTGTTTTTTTACCACCCGCATTATTAACTTTCGAACGCTCTTTAAGAACAATGAGTTGCTTTTTTCCTTCCCGTGTTTTCAGGTGCGTGAATATTGTTTCGTCCTCGCAGACCTTCCTACTAATTTTCTATTTGTACACCTCAATTTTAGCGTACTTAAAGTGACGATACAATAATGTCCGCGAAAGGGAATCTGCAAGACAGGAACACAGTGGAGCGCACGAGAGAGTCGATATGTCAGCAGCCAGTACAAGGAGTACGCGTGACAACCGCTAGATGGCACGAAAGTTACGCGCGAGGAACCATCGGTGTTTGAAGGCATGCAACTCGTCGGTATATCGACTTAGCTGCATTTTTTATGTGAGTATTTTTCCATTTAAATGTTCAGTCCCTTGTTAAACTTTGAACAACCACAATGAATACTCCCTTGCCTTCGACGCGGCGTCACCCGACAGCCTAGATCATGACTCTGGCCGCGGAAGCCTTCGATACTGCCTTCGACGCGGCGTCACCCGGACAGCCTAGATCAATAAAAAAATGTATAACTAAATCTTTACTGTACCCAATTTAATGAAAGCTCACCTGTTAAAAGTAAAAGTACCTTGAAAACTAAAAGAAATGCTACATACAAAAACATGTACAAAATATATACAACAATATGAGATTTTTTGAAGTATTTATTGTGCTTGTCCAAAATTTAATAAGCGACTGAACAACATTTAAATAGAATAATATGTGACAATCAAATTAAAACTAATTGTGAAGAGTATTTTTACAATTACTTGTAATTTTTGAAGTATTCAGTGTGTGATTATTCTAATTTTTGTCATGTTTTACATTGATTTGGAAAGAAGTAAATTAATTACAAAAGTGCAGAATTTGTTGTCATGTTATTGTTTAATTGATGCACTTTTTGTGTAACACTTTTTGTCATCTCCTGCATTTTAATTAGGGTTACCACCTTGCCAATTCGAGAAAACCGGTGATCCCTATGACCGGGGGGGCGGAATGATTTAAAAAAGTTTTGTACATTATTGAACTCTAAAAAACATTGACACAGACTTTTGTCCATTTCTCTACAATTTATTTACATTTCTTTGTTTTTTATTGATCTATAAATAATTAACATTTAATTAAATAGTGTAACTCACACTTTGTTAACATTTTATTTTTCCAGCTGTATTTATTATGTAGTGTTTTAACTCACCTTTCTATAAATTTATTTTTATATACGAATTACATAACATTTCAGGATTTCTTAAAATGTTTTGTTTAATAAATACTCTTAGGTTCAATTTCTAAACTAAGAATTATGATTAATTACTTTCAGATCAGATTATTTATACAACCAAATTTCTATGTATAACTTACCTGTATAATTATTTGTTTTTAACATTTATTTCAAGTTGTTGAATCTAAATATTGAGCTCCTTTGATATAAGGCAGTGTACAAAAATTACATTGGAACAATGCTCAAGCTATACAAGCTCTTTTTGGTCAAGCAAAGAAGCCAGTGTTTCAATCAATTTTGTCATAATATCAGACGATTTAAATCATAACACGGCAGCATGTATTATTTCCAAATACTGCTAATTATTCTTGAAAACTAAAATTTCAAACCTGAATAAAACCTCTGCCATGATCGTTGGTTTTCCTTAGTTTCTTCGATCAACACGAGAATGCCGGAGCAATACCCTAACAATCTAGCCACGGACCCCATGCGATCTTCCTTTCCTCTTTTTTTCTCAGGTTTGAAATATTAGTTTTTAAGAATAATTAGCTGTATTTGATGCACGCTGCCGTGTTATGATTTAAATCGTCTGATATTATGACAAAATTGATTGAAACACTGGCTTCTTCGCTTGACCGAAAAGAGCTTGTATAGCTTGAGCATTGTTCCAATGTAATTTTTGTACACTGCCTTGAATTGTGAATGCGTAGTTCTCTGAAAAGTCGGCTACTACAACCGCACAAAACTATAAATATTACTAACAATATCTATAAAGCGGATTTCTTGCCCCATTATTCCGCATTGATGACCATAAACTGCTTTTCGATGTTGTGAACCAGTAATAAGATACGAGTGTGGCTCACAATTGGTGGGTCACCCGGTATAAATAGAAGTTTCTGCCTTCCAAAATATGCTTCAGATAGATTTAAAATGTACGAAAATTAATCACTAAATAACGAAAGCAAGATTCACAAATGATAAGCGTTTATAAATGCGTAGTTCTCCTAAGTCCATTAAAAGCAAAAATTAAAATGTAACTTTAACTGGTAATAACATTGGTAAATTCAAATTTACCATCAAGATTCTTTCACCTTCTATAAACTTCAATGTCTCTGCTTCAATTTGACAACTAAAAGAAGAAAATCCGAGATGGAGTATTTGAGAAAATGTATTTTGAAAAAAAATTGCAATTATTTACTTTGGCCTTAATATGGTCTTATTAATGCCGTTATAATTAGGGTTTATCATATCAAACTTTTTGAGTGGGATGTACTCATTAGAAATATAAGGCAAGTTGCAAAGTAAAATCAAATTTGAAGATACTTTACCAGTTTTTTAGATAATACCCTCTGAAACTCAAGCAAAATATCACATTTCAAACTTTTCAAAAGGAAGTAAAATTTAATGCCAAAATACAATATTCAGTGTTGTTTTGTCATTCTAAAATGATTTTAAAAGTTTCAGTCGAATTGGAAGATGGTCAGGAAATTTTGGCCGATTTGATATGGAATGACCCATATATACAATATGGGTCATATAAGTTTTCAATCATTCAAAACCATTTTCTTAGGTTTCACAGCAGTAATACATAATGTGCAGTTCCCAAGAATCACAAACGTACCTTTATTTTATTAATGTTGTCAACAAATAATTTTCCAAGAAAAGGCAAATAAAATTTCAATCTTGGAGGTATCGAAAAGAATTCCCGGGAGTTTATTCTTGAAACCATTGCATGATGCAATTCTTGCATAATCACTAAATGCTGTCTACTGATATGCTTAGAAAGACAGAGGCAATGGATGTCAATGATACGAGAATTGCATGACCAATTTTCATCGTCTGCTCTCTCTTATCTTTCTAATGAAGAAGAAAAGGACAGATTTCCCCTCCGTGTTTTTTTAAGTGTTTTAATTTTCAGTTATGCTATTTCAAGTGAGTCCATATTTTGTTTTCATCAATGTATTTCTCTTCCTTTCTGTTTTTATTCTTCAGATATTGATCCTTTCTTTCAGCAAGTTACTCATATCAATGTCATTCAGATTTTCTTTTTAGTCCAGAATATAAAAAAAAATCATTGGTTGAGGAACAGCTAAAAATAAATTGACAACTCTGACAATATGCCAGCAACGCCAGTTCCAGTCAGGAAGTCAGAGATTGCAAGACAGCATAAGAAGGCCTAGGAGGGATACATTTCTACGAAACAATGGGGTTAAATTGGAGTAAGTATAGTGATAGCTTAACAAAAGTTGATTATTTTATCTCGATCTTTTGATCAATGTTGAATGGTATTATATTTGAATCCAAATAACTGCCTCTGATGGTTGTATCTGAAGCATTCTTTAAAGATGTGATCAAGGTCAAGTTTGGTATGATAATGTTCTCTTGACGGGGGAGATGATTTTTGCAATAAGGGAAAGGTCGCTTAATTTGGAATGCCCAGGCCTTATTCTTGAAAGGACTGCTAACTCCCTGCGGCCAATTTTCTGACTGACATTAATTGAGTGAAATGTGTAAAAGTGTAAGAAATGGTGAAATGAATAACTAAAATACTAGACAAGAGAATTATGAGAATAATGTTGTAATTGTTAAAATATTAGCTTCAAGGTATTTAAAATTCATAAATGGTTTTAAAAATTGCAATTTTTTTACACTTGTTTGTATGTCTTATCTTCGGACAAAGTAGTATTGGCTCAATTAAGTGTTTCCAATTGTCTTTCATATGACCCTGCACTGGTCTGTGTTGTGTTAAACTGAATACAGAAAATTTAGATGTGTATACTATCAAATGCGAAATCATATCCCAATGACTGTTTTTTGCAATTGTTAATCAAAGTAAAACAAAATTTTGAATGTTAAAATGCATGCATATATTTCAGTGTAATACCTACGCCATTTTATTTTTAAATCTTTGATAAGTATTTTCTCACATACGTATTTTCAGGTATGTGCACAATGTATAATCTGATCTTAATTGAATTAATGATTTTATAATGAAAAATATTTCAGTTTACATGTTTATTCATCACTTGGGCCCAGATGTGTATGACATGTCATATTATTTTTCTTCGGCTTATTTCTATGGAAAATATAAAGTGAATTATGATTGTATCTACAAGGACTAAAATTATGAAATTTTCACGTGTCATATTGTCACATTTTGGCTCTTTTAAACCCTTTTGACATTTTCTGTTAATGTTTCACTTTAAGGTCATATTTTTCCATGAATTATCATATATTTTTGTCATATTTTTAACTTTTTAATTCCATTTTCATGAATTGGCTTGCAGTTTTTTCAGGGAGATTTTCCAGTCTCCTAATTGTTATCTAATTTTTTTCAATTGTATGTAATTGTTGTCTTTCTTTCCTATAAATACATATGCAGGTGAATTAGGAGGGTAAGTTATATAAGAGAAAACAAAAGCATAGAAAGCACCACAAGTGAAGGAGTTGTTTTAGTTTTAACTAGTTTTGTTCAAAGGTCAACTGCTTCTATAAATAACTTTAGCAAGTAGAATTGTCTTCATGGGGCACCGAAGGACAAGGGGTGAATTGTGAATGTATTAGATTTTAAAAGTATATTTTAAATATAATGGTTATTTAAAGAGCAGCAAGATTTTGAAGGTTTCTAAAATGCAACCAAAGAATTTTAAAGTCATATTTACGGTTATATTTTCGTATTTTTTGGGGTCATAAATGCTAGCATATTTCTAACATTTTTGGGTAATAAATATCCGGACCCTGTTCATCACCAAATTAGTTTGGATTTTATCTTACAGTAATTGTCATGTTTATTGTATTTTGACCTTCTTTAATCTTAAATTTTACTGTTGAATGTAACTGTTAAACTGTAAATTTAAATGTTGATGTGACTGAGATAGGAGACTTTCTGTCATTTAAATATATTTCAAAACAATTAATTTTAGAAAGTTGATTTCCAAACTCTTCTGTGAGATATGTGTTACTGTTCTTAGTGTGATGTTTGATGCTATTTGATCATGAAATTAATTTGATAATGGATACCTCTAAAACTTAAATATATTTTATTAAAAACAGCACTGTTGGAGATAGCATTCAAACAATTTTCATTAAGCAGAAAACTGAAAATATTTGTCATAGCGTCCTAAGAAAAGAATTGGTACATTTGTGATACATATTGCATTGAACTAATGGTAGGGTGAACAATAGATGTTGCCTCTCTTGTTACTTCAATTAGAAAATGTTTGTAGAATTCTTTTAATTTGATATTAATTTTTTGTAATATGAAATCATGATTATTCAATTTTTCTTTTCTAATACATTAAAATGTGCATACTAGTACACTAAAACCTTTGTTTTCCCCCGTTCCTTAAGATGAAAGTAGAGTTGGTGTCTCCAATATTTAATCTCAGGTAAGTGTAGTAATCTCATAGTACTAAGTGTTAAAATTCAACATTTTGCTGGGTTTAATATCTGAAGGGGCTGCTAGCAAGACCAAACTATGTGGTTCTTTGTTAATTAATAAGAGGTAAAATTAAAATATTTATCATGTTTATGAACTAACAAAATGTTTAAAAAATATAATTGAATGCATCTTTCTATTGGGGTTAAATTTGAAGTGCATACCAAGTCTAAACACATATTTGATCTGCTTATGCATCTCTGTTTTTATGTGGACTATACTAGTTAATTATGGGTTTATGATTCTAAAGAAATTGTTTTGATTTAGATAGCAAAGAAACTGCTGTAAGTCTATCATTTCCCTAAAATCATAAAAATCTAATGACACTCATCTCACATATAATTCATTCTTTACTAAACCTTGTACTGAAATTCAGATTTCCTCTTAATCCAGTTAAAGAGCAGAAAGGAAGGAAATGGTTCTGTACCTTTTTTGCCTGAAATTGAAATATAATGCACAATGTATTGTTACCTATAACTACAAGGAATCTAAATGAACTTTTGTATTACACCACTGTTTATTATCACAATTTAATACTATTTACAGAGACAAACTGGAAGGCTCTGGGTGGTGTACATTGCAGTGGCATGTGGTGAAATTTCTTTCGAGGGAAACCATTACATTTCAGATGGAAGATTTTTTTTTTTCATCTGATGACAAATGCATAATTTGTAACTTGTAAAGACAATACTGGTAATTGTAATTACTTGTAATTAAAACTCTCTTTTATCAGTAACTCTAAAAATCCTCTAGATGACGTGAGAGTTTCTGACTGTCACCTTTGACAATATTTCCAAAGTCATAAGAGGTTCTCGATACTCATACACAGTTTGAATTAATCTACTGTTATATTTTCATCTGGTGGGAGCTGCTTTTGGAAGCCTTTTTTTAACCTCATTGTGGAGACTGTGAGAAAAATGTTGAAAAACCCGTTAAAGTTTTGAAAAATATTTTACATTCTTTAATTTTGAAAATTGACTGAGATAATATCAAATTTAATTTTGAACAAAACAGTGCATTAGAGTATGCCTGTTTCATTTTAATCTGTAGCCCATTTAAATGACAACCATCACTGCAGCACCATCATAACTTTGTCCAATAAGTTTTGATTCACATTTTAAATCTTCAACAATATCTCTTAAATGGTATCGAAGGCTTCCGCGGCCAGAGTCATGATCTAGGCTGTCCGGGTGACGCCGCGTCGAAGGCTGAGGTGCCGATTTTTCGACCGGCATGTCGCGGTCCTCTTCTTGGCGCAATTCAGCCCTGAAGAGGACCGCGACATGTCGGTCGAAACGTCGGCACCTCAGCCTTCGACGCGGCGTCACCCGGACAGCCTAGATCACAACAATATCTCTTACATTTCTATATATAGTTTGTGCCGTTCTGTCTGAAGAGACGTCTTGGAATCCTAGGAATCTTTCTTCAACATTTCCTTCAGCATTTAAATAACGCACTACTTAAGACAATTGGCCTAGATTTCCAACATCTGTACTCTCATCTAATACAATGACAACAAAATTACTATTATTTATTTCTTGTTTAATGTTTTGGAAATAAACATTTACAACTGAAGAAATTATGTCATTTTGAATTTTTTTTTAAATTTTCATTTTGAAGTACCAACAAATACAGATGAATTCTCGAGATGCTGCGCCGAAAGTGGATCATGTTTTGCTATTAAGAGTACCAAACCTTTAAAATTCCCTATATTTTGTGGAGTCAAATGACTCATCATGTCCCCGTAAACGGAGTTCGTGGAATCCTAGAAAGCACACATCAATGAGTCTCTTCAATATTTAATGTTTTTTTTTTTCTCACAGTTTCGTTATTTTTCTGGTGCGATGTTTTCATTCAATCCTTTGTGCTAAATTAAAAGTTTTTAACTTCAAAATGGTGGTCAAATGATTTTTATAACAGGAATGTCTTTTCACTACCTTGTATAAATTATTTAAATCAGTAAATAATTATTTAAAGTTTCAGATATTTAGATATTTATTTGTCAAAAAAACAGTGAAAACTGTATATGACGTGTGGGGAAAGAAATTTATCTGCGCACATTTTCTTGAGGGCCAGAATTTTATTAAAAAAAAAAAAAAACGAAAAAATGAATTTAGAAAATAATTATTTTAGAAAATAAAGATATTTGAAAAATGTTTGTTCCCGAGTTATATAAAATCAATTTCAACTGTAAATGAACTACAAGCAAAAGGAGTGCTCAACAAAACGTGCGCACAGTGAAGCTACATTTACGTCCAGAAGCAAAGCAAGGGGCCATCTCAGCATTTGCTCAATGGATCAGGGAAACTGGACAAAAACCTGATCGAGATGGGGGTCATTGACCCGGAAGCTGAAGTACATTACTTGTTACAGGCGTATTAAATATTTTTTTTAAATGTATACAATGCAAACATAAACTAATTCATTATATATATCTTTGTTTTGTTACATTAAACATTATTTTTCTTTTTCACGATCAGTATAGTCTCTAATTGTATAGAAACAGTTTTGCAGCAGAAAAGATTTTACTTTTAACTTAAATTTGTGTACCGACTTTAATTGTTTTATGTCATCTGGCAATGCGTTGTAAAGTAATGTACATGTATTGTATGTTGATTTCTTGTACTGAGCTGTTGATACTGACACTTGATGCACGTGATTTCTACGGCGTGTGTTGTAATTATAAATATCAATATTGCATGAAAATATGTTCCCTCCGTTAAGTAGGTCATTTTTGACAAATATTACAGATTCGTAAATAAATAGACAAAGCAATGGTAGGATTCCCAGCTCAATGAAAAGAGGCTTGCAGGAATCACGTGGAAGGCATTTTTTCATTATTCGAATAATTTTCTTTTGCAATCTGAAGGTCTGAATACTACAGGATGAGCTTCCCCAGAATATTATGCCATATCTCAGGTGGGAATGCACATTTGCAAAATAAACGCAACGAGCTGCATGAAGGCTGACAGAATTTGAAAGAATTCTGAATGCATAGCATAATGAACTTAATTTAGTGTTTAATTCTGTTATATGTACATTCCATTTGAGGTTTGATTGAATTGAAAGACCTAAAAATTTTGTTGCCTCAACATCAGCTAATTGCATATTGTTCATTTTCAATGGAACATGCGATTTCCGATTTGAGATGCAAAAATGCATTGAAATAGTTTTTCTTTCGTTAACAATTAATTTGTTATTATTAAACCAATTTGAAACTTCTGAAATTGTACTATTTACTGCTTCTTTTTTGCAAAGAACATTCGTGTCATCAGCAAACAGAACCGTTCTTCCATTTTTAATAGACGAGGGCATATCGTTTACATATAACAGAAAGAGAATAGGACCTAAGATCGAACCTTGCGGGACCCCATGCACAATTGGCAAAGAATTGGAAATATAAGTATGTAATGTCCTTTCCTGCCAGTATGGTATTTCTACTCTTTGAGTCCGATGTTTAAGGTAAGAAGTTATCCAATCTAGGGCAATACCACGAATTCCATACGAAGGTAATTTTGAGAGCAAGATCTTATGGTCAATAACGTCAAAAGCTTTCGAGAGATCTAAGAATATTCCAATGGGTACTTCATTTTGGTCTATTGATGAAGCAACATCTTTGAGAAAAGAAAAAATGAATGAAGCCAATTTCAATGAAGCCAGGACAGATTAACAGCACAAGAAAATAAGAACTCGAAGAAACAATAAATGAATACCACTGAACCGATAAGCACATGCGGAACCCACCACATGCGCGATGTGAGTCACGCTGTACGTAACTGTCCGATTGCTTCCAAAGGCGACCTCGACTGACTGAACCCACGCGCGCCCACCACACGCGCCACTATATCTGCTGATCATAGCATTCTCTATGAGACGCTGGATGCAATTAGCCCAGTGCTTCCAACGATCTTTACAGGCGAACTCTATCGTATCTACTGGTGACAATAATAATTACGTGCTCGTTTTGGAAAGATAAGATTGTCGTGCCCAATTTAAACTGTTTTTACTTGGAATAAGTAAATTATTATAAATTAGTAGTCAAGTGGCATTTAAAGGAAATGATAGGGGAAGCAGTGCTTCCCTTGCTTCCATGAAATAAACGCCCCTGGTAGATTGCTATATTTCAATTTTTGCCAAATTGTGGACTAGGACAGCGCTCCCAAGCCTTCAATTTTTTATTAGTTTCAGACATCCGATTTTCAAAATTCAAATGTGCTTCTTAAGGTAATGTGTTCAAGTCATTTCAGTTCTATGGAAAACAATAATGTAGATCACTCGGATTCAGTGAAGAATATTTTTTTCACTAAATTTTCTGTAGTTTGAAACAGAAAATTATTCTACTTCCTGCATTTCAATTTCATTCATAAACTTTATTTCTGTTTATCCCCTAATAAAGGGGATCCTAAATCCAAATTGTTTCCTTGAAAAATATCTTGTTATTTAATTTAAAAAATAGTTTCAATAACATTATCTTTATTTTATAATTTCTTTAGTATGCCCCTGTCTTTTTTATTCCATTACAAAATTAATGATATAATTGTTTCATATTATTTGAAATCCAGTACCACTGGTCTCTGCTTCATACGTTTAAATGTGCCGCATATCACCGCTAATGAACTTCATTTCGATGAGTTTCGTTGTACCGAAATTCCGCTATTTTGAACCGTTTAAGGGAGGATCTACGAAGAAACACCTAAATCATGGAAAGTTCCCACGGTTCAAAACTCATCCCGCTTTTACGCCTCTTCAGGATTTCTTAGTGGGGAATTTCTGAATTTTCGGGAAGGTAAATTTCGACTTCGCGTGAAAAAATGTTCACTCACAAAGTTACTTAGTGACTCCGGGCAATAGGGAAGTAGCAGTTTTCTTCGACTCTGGATTATTGTTAACACATGAGCCATAATGCGTTCTGTTAGTATGCGCTGTATCATTTGGATATAGTACGTGCAAATATTTAATTGTACGAATGGCATTGGGTTGTCCTCTACTGACTGCCGTGTTTGGCAGTCTGGTACCACTTCTGAAGTTTAATGTCGGCCACCCACCATCAATGCCGAGTTGGAATAGAAGGCGCTGATTGAAAGCACTCACTGTGCTTTGTTTTCTAGCGAGTACTATACTGTCATTGTCACAATGATGTTATTGCTTCTTTGTCGAAACTCATTTCCTCATTGAGATTCTTGTTTCATCGCCTGTAAAGAACTACAAGGATATAAAAAAGATAATTGATCAAAGGTATTCAAGAACTAATCAAACCGTTGCGAGTCGACATCTCATGTTTATACGCACAAGAACGCAATTTGCATCACCTTACTTTCTAAATGAGCATGTGTGTGTGTATGTGTGTATACGTATACACACATACGCACATCTGTGTGAGAGTATGTGTATCGTCACAATTGTATCGTAAAGTTTAAGCAATTCGTGCGATATTCAAGTCTAGACTCATTCGCATATTATTACTTATAGTGAAAAGATATGCTTAAAAAAAGATTTTGGTTGAGGACGTCACCGTCAGCTATAAACACTTAAAAACAATCGAGCCGTTGTAACATGTGCTATTGGAACGGCGACTAGCAATGCAATTAAGTAGTTTTCGCGGCGCGCAGTTATTCGGTTTCACATTTTCAGTGAATGCGTTCAGACAGTCCTGGAAATTGAATTTGCAGGATACAGTAACTGCGAGTAGGCGTTCCGAAACTGATCTTGTTTGGCTGCGTTATTGATTTTGCATGGTGGGAAGGAGCAAAAAACAATAATATTACTTTATTCTTGCATGGCAGTCTGTTTCATATTTTACTGTCTCGTCTTACTACGTACGTAACTTAAAGTATAGTAATGGTGCGAACAGAAATCGGCGATTTTTAGACAAACAGTCTTAATGTCGAGTCCAGGTATCGAGAAAGTGAGTAAATGCTAGTTATGTGGGTCCTTGGTACCGAAAGAATTGATTGACGGCAAAACGTGTGTCTGTGGTCAAACCTAGCGCCTAAACGCCGCGGCGCGCCGTTCAAACGGATTTCTCCAAAACTGACATTCCCCCATCAACTTAAACAAACTCGAGGAATTGCGGGTTTGAAATGGATATTTTCATTTTTGTGGGTACTTTACACGAAGCCTCAACATTTCCATAATTTTCGCAAAAATGACTCCAAATGTTTTGATTAAACTATGTTCATGAATAGCTTAAAGATTACAAAATGGCGTATGTCTCATTTTCGTTGAAATTTTTAATTTTTGAAAATTGCAAAAATTAAAAAAAATCGTGTCTTCCTACAATACAACATCGAAAATAATGATTTTTTCTTTAATAAAATATGTTGGTCTAAGACAGATCTTAAAATAAAGTTATGTACAATTTTTAAAAAATATTAGTGGTTTTCGGGTAATTTTGAATGAAACATGACATTTTTAAACAACTATTTTCTCAAAAAGGCTTAATTCTTTTCTTGAAATTGGTTCCATTTATGTAGCAAAGGATAGTAAAGATCCCTGTTGGCGAACGCTGTATTTTGAAAAATTGCAGAAAATTAACACTCCAAAATTTCGAAATGTTGATGAATTTTTTTCTTAAATTAAATGTTCTAAAAAATAATATATTTAAAATACATTATGCACATTTTTTTATAAAACGAGTTGTTTCATGAAATTTCTAGTTGAATTTAACAATTTAATAAATTATTCTAAAAAGTCCGCTCCAAATTTGGTCTTTATTTTTTTAAGGATAGAGCAAAGCACCCTTAAAAATAGATTTGATTTTCGTTGAACTCTTTGAAATGTCTAAAATTGCAAAACTAATAATTACTGTAAGAAATATGTACTATGCTAGTACCTCTGGTTTGGTTGCTTTGCGAATCTTTTAAATGAACAGTAGTTAGTATATATGCTACATTTAGCAGCATCTAAAATAAAACGTAAATTCTGTATTAAACAAATGAAATTCTCTTCTACCATTCACTACAATGAATTATTAACATGAGTGTTTGATTCCATCTCATTTTTTATCGGTTATCTCTAGTTTTTAATAAATTGTGTAATATGAGGATAAATATTGACTTGGGTGGGCGTGTCCCCTTCCTATGCTGGGAACGCCCATAATGTTGCTATACATTTACCTTATTCATCACAAACTCTGTATAATGAAGAAAGTGTTCGGATTGTGGTTTCTTTGCTGGAGGAGAAAGAGCGTCTTCATTTTATGGAATCTGCAATTTCTTCTTAAAAAAAAATAAAATGTTTTGTCGTTGACGCAAAGCGACTCTTGAACCCTTATTGGACGTTGAGCGCTTGTCGTGCATTAATCCTCCTTTACTATCTTTGTCAAGTCTCGTCACGTCGTTTTTTTTTTGCTTAGCCGAAGGTTATTGTGCTTTATGTGTGTTAGTGTGCTTATTGTGTTTACAGTTCGCACGCATTACGCGTTTTACCGCTATGTGTAAGTGGCTGGTGTGGGATCGTGTCGGACCTTGGTCAGTAGCCAAATCGGCTTTTGTATTTAGTCATGTTAGTGACTGAGTTTGTGGTGTGATGTGTGTTGCACTATGCCCTCAAAATATCAGAGGGAAGTGCTTGTCGTCTTTGACCTACGGTGAGGACGTGTCTAGCTAGTTCTTTAAGCGACGCCGGTGCTTCGCTGGTTTGAAAAGCTTGATCGGCTTCCTTAAAAGATAGCTTTCTCAAGCATTGAGTGAAGGACTGGATATCGAGTTCCTGAGAACTTTCAACCGTTTCCGAAACGGTGGACGTGCTACGAGACTGAGAACTCTGTTCTGAACTAGCTCAAGTGTATCCTTATACTTCTGTGCTGTAGTTCATCACCTCGCAGCCGGCGTAGGTGGCTACAGGCCGGCAACACGTTTTATAGAGTGCCAGGCGAAGTTCCAAAGGGAGTGTAGGTTAGGTTGTCACGTCGCAGTCAATCATCGCCTTCTATCCCTTGGGCCAGGGCCTCGGAGCCGTTGGATCCCGGGGTTCCCAGCCGGTCACCCAACTAGGAATCCGCGATGCCTCGAATTCGTTTAACCTCCGTGACTTCACGGAGAGAAGTGAATGAATACGAAGATCTCAATACTTCATGTACAATATCGCGATAATTCTCTGCCTTATTCAGGCCTATTTTTTACAGATTGTGAAAGCAAGCCACGCCTTTTTTTCAACATCATTCAACAAATCAACAAAATGTTAATCAGCAATTCATTATCTAATTTGCGGTGGTACAAATGCGTTTTCCTTTTTTTTGTTTCACCGATTCTTGGGAAATTATCTCGCAAATAAATAAATCTACTTGACGTTTGTCCACGACTTTCGCAAAGTGTTTAACGAGACCCAATTTCTTGCGTAGTGGAGACAGGCTCACAGTTTGTGTATCAGCAAAAGGAGTGTTCAACACAATTCTCAGCCCAAGCAGTAGTTTAATCCGAGCAGGCCAATTTTTCCCACAATAATGATTTTTTCTGTTGCTGCTGCCTCACTCACATAGAAAGCAGCAGTGCTTTGTGGGCCCAAGCTGTATGCTTAGCAGAACTGCAATTACCTTGAGATCTCCACATGCATTCCATTTGTATTTATTATATTTGATAAGTGTGATGAGCAATTTAGTTCTCACATGTCTCCTTCGGCTTAACATCATGAACAATCGGAACAGAAGAAAATTGGTTCCCATTGTGAAAATGTACTGCATTCAGACTTAATTTTGTTAGAATCTATGAGCAAGCGCCATTCAGTTACCCTGAAATCATGGCCAAAAGTCTCCAGAACAGATTAGATATCATAACAAAAAGCTTTGCCACTTTTCTTGGAGAGATATTTTGAAAAAAAAAAACACTTGACGATCACGAAAAAACACTTTTGTAGAGGGAGAAAGAGGATTCCATCCTTTGAGCCGCAAAGCTAAAAAAGTTCAGACTGTGGCTTCGATAAATTTAAATCACGAACAAAATTTTCAGATCCCCTTCAGGTAAAAAAGTGCTTCATTGTTACAGGAGGCATGGATTGTTGGAACAGCATACATACCTACTGTCTTCTGAATGTTCGTCACTGTAGCATTCATCCTCATTCACTATCACATTCTCAGGAGGTAGTGGTACCGGCAATTCTTCACTAGGACACACAGGCTTTATAATAGATTATAAATTAGGAGATTGCAATGTTTTCTTCTGTTTTTGAGATGAATCCAGCTATTTTTGTCAGTCAGAAATAAGTCTGTTATGTGATCCGTTAATTTTCTCCAAATCATGGGAAGAGCAAAGGGCGTGTGTCGTGAACCTTTTAACCATCATGTGAAGAGTGTAACACACAACACACAGCATTTATGGGGCCCCGTTTTTTGTCATGGTCGCCAACCTTACACCCGAAATAAAGTTCGTAACACTTCCTTATCAGAGGATTGAGGTTCCGTTTTTGCGATTTCAGAGTTAATTATCCACAGATATAACAAAACGAATACGGGTTATTTACACAGTTACGAGGCATTTCTTCTTCAGAATTAATACAAAAAACCAACCTTCACGAAACTAGAACAACAAGCAGTCACACCCAAGCCATTTTCCATGCTGTGAGATCTCTCAATGCTGGCACGTAACTGGCAAGAAAAACAACACGATTCTATCTGCTCGAGCATGACTTATCAGCAATGTTGACAAACCTTTTTCATTTCCTAGAGATGAATTTTCTGAATTCAGGGTCTCGTGTAGGAATTTCTTATACACATTTCATTGTTCCTGAACAATTATATTTACAGAATAATTAAATGAAGCTATAACAAAATAACCAATATGCAGCGTTTTCAAGCATTTCCATAGATAGAGGAGCGTGTCACAAGAAAACTGAGCCCGATAGGCAAAAACTGATTTCATATTCGAATTCAGTGTCCAAGTCTTAGCTAAGAACACTATTCGCATTCTTTGTTACAAAAATGCTGGTGACCAATGTAATGTGGTTTGAGGAGATTAAATTGATTACCAGGAATGAAGTGATTGATTACTTGGAAATCTTTTCAACTTTTAAGTTGATTTTTTTATTAGTATTTTAAAAAACTTTGTTGTATACATTTCCCAGAAGCTAAGCAATATAATTGCTGGATCTGCTCAATTTCCAAACTATGGTTATTTCAATAGAATTTAGTTACATGTCTCCCTCGTTTATATTTGTTGCTTGAGAATCTTTCTATATCCGAAATATTTTCGATATCATACTCGTTATTGAATATTTCAATCAGTTTAAGTATTTAAAATATATTTTGACAAGGGAGAAACGTTGATCACTTTCTATAATGTTAAGCTACTTGAAGAAACTTTCAGGTGCAAAATAATATTTTGCTTTAAACCCGCTCTCTCCAATAATATTATTTTTATTGATACACTCTGTTAAGACTTTGTAAACATGATTAATCAGAAAACTTTGGCGACTTTTTCAATTACATTTTGGATATAATTAATTTACCACTTATATTTCGATTGTTTCTAAAATATGTTCTCCCGAACTGCCTTCATTAGGCCACGTAGGTTGCAGTAATTATCGAATAAATGTCATATTTTCACTCGCAGACTAATGTGTTCAGGTGAAGTCCGCAAACTAGATGTTAGAGGATCTCCGACAGATCGTGTTAGAAATGGGTAAGAAATGTTAGTTTTCTTCAAAGGAAATTGTTGCGTATTAGCGTACAACTGCGAAGCTAGATACACGTGGCCTTTAAACATAAATTTCAGTTACATCTCATTCGAAGTGCAAAGAGTCCCTAAACAACAGTGGAATGGTGAAAGTTTCTCAGCCAGACGAATGACCTCGGCACACAAAAAAACTGCTATTTAATGCTCGGTTGAGGTTACTGAAATGTGTTACTGAAGAATTTTTGGATGTTTTTTGACACACCGTTTTTAACAATTATTTAAAATACCTCTTCAAGGGATGAAATGGAAATGTGTAAATTTATATTACACATTAAATTTATATTGGAAGACAAAGCCAAAAACTATAATTCTATTTACTTTTCAATTTAATATTACTGGCTTCAGGGTACAAGGAAGAACAGTAAAAGCATTTAAGACAGTGATGGCATAACTCGTCATGATCGAAAGTCAAAACCATGTAATTTTTTATGTTCATGTCTCTTTGACACATAATAATGAAAAATGGTAAGAAATAGTTCTTTTCACATCTCAAGGAGTCTATTCGGAAGCTTAAGAAGACATTTTTACAAAAAGATAATTTGAATTTCTTATAAGCATCACATCTGGTATGTTCCCACGAATTATCGAATTATTTAGTTCTTCTGTGTAAAGAGGTGCTTTACTTGCTACTCGTCGGTTCACTTGTGCCTCATCACATTCACTTGAAGTTTGTTTCATATTGTTCACTATTCTATTCCGTTCTACTCACTTTAAGAATTAGGAAAATTTGGAAAAGAATGTAAATCCACAACATTCTCTAGCATTGTGGGAAGTGAAGCAATCACCCAAAATGTCGCAAAGAAAAAAAGTGACACCATTCTGAAACATACCAACTGTGGGATTGTTCAGTTCTTTGTGTCTCTTCTCGTCAGACATCTAGCGACAAGACTAATTTGGGTGAGGTGATTCAGTCTCAAATATATATACTCCATAGTAACATTTCCTTACAACCGTTTTGTTTGTATTTGGAGAAGGCAACATTATTTTTTTCTGTTTGCCTGAATGTAAGAATTTCTGTTTATATCTGCAGTTTCTTCAGAAGAAAAACTTATTCAATTTAAAAAGGTACACCTTTTCGTAGATAAGTAGTAATTAGTTTTTTATGAATATTGTCAACAGTTTATTGGAGAAAGATGTGAACACAATGAAAATAACGTTTTAGTGGATTATTTTAATAAAAAATTCTGTGCTGAAAGGCTTGATGAAAACGTTTTATAATTTTAGCTCATAGATCTAATATGCACTTTTCCTAAAGAATCAAAAGAAGTTCTTTACTCGTTAATTTTGTATCTATTGAGGAAATTAAGAAATAGAAAGTCGAAATAAAAAAGAAATGAAATAAAAATACGGGGTTGTCGGTTCACTAAGTAGCCGAAGAAGGTGATTATGTTCAAAAATATCAGGTTAGAAATAAGTTGTAGGAAGTGCCAAACTCTTTAGTACAGAGTGGATTTAAAAATACGCGGGACACTTTTTAAAAAATCATGAGAAAGAATAAAATAAAACATTGATTGAGCAAAAATTTATTGTGCAAGATGATAATGGAATACATGTCTTTCAATAACTGTGTGATTCTTTTTTAATGAAGTAAAAGTACATGCAACTTGCAAATATATTTTAAATTCAGACAGGTACGGGTAAAATGTAAGATGTATTACTTTACTTTGTTTTTAACCTAGTTGTATGCACGTATTGTTTCAAAAGTGAATATGAATACTTTTTACTGTTTGGTGCAATAAGTTCTTATTCTAGGACTGAAAGGTCACTTCTTCTTTTGTAAATTCTGTGATGGAAAACCAAGTATTGAGAGTTTCATATAAGCACATTATTTTCTTTTTAATGTCCTCTCCAGATGTTTGTTTAATGTCCTCTCCACTTGTTAATGTCCTCCGCTGATTTTCAAGCTCTTTGCCTCATAGCAGCCGCTTACAACACTTCCGCCGCACAACACTACAACACTTTCCTCCGATAATCATACTTTCTAGTTCTTTTCATGTGAAGCTGAGATTATTCTGATATTTACTTGGTAATCTTTACGGAGTCATTCTTTCACTTGTACTACAGCATCTTATGTTTAAGTTTTAAAATTTCTATGCTTTGCGAATGGGTGCGCAGTATCTTAGCTTTGAAAACATTAGATCAGATCAGGAACGTCTCTGAGATCTCATGTAGACTACTAACGGAATTTCATCGATTGGATTATATTAGTATCTCCTTATGTTATGACTGACTTATTATTGAATAAGAGTTGAATATGGTCCAATATATATATTCGAGACAGTCAATTTAAGAAATAATCGCATCCCAATAAAGAAATTAAGTTGTGATTATTTCTTAAAATGACTGTCTCAACATTGGTCCATGTACAACTCTTATTCGATTATATTAGTAACTAATATAACTGTTATATCGTAGGAAAGGAATCAAGAGAGTTTAGGGTAGCGTTTTTACGAATATGAAGCATTCGTGAACACGTTTCTGGCGTAGAGATAGAAATTAAATCGAATCCCGCCTCATCTCATAGGTAATTTGCCAATCAATTTAGTATTTCCTATACAGATATTTTACTTACAGTGACATATGAGGGACAAAATTGGAAGGTGTGATATTTTGGGATTTCTTTTCTGATGCATGCTTAACGCTAAAACATATTCAGAGCAGGGTGTTTACCTGAATTAAAAATCTCACCAGCTCCAGTTTGGAAGCGTAACTTGCGGATGATACCAGATTTTAAATAAACGACCTGAGATTAAAAGCATAGTAACTTATTGCGTGCCCGCTGATTGTGTAACTCGTTATGGAAAAGATTTTTAACAATTAATAAAATTAATAAAAAGTATTAAAACATCGTACAGATTTTTAAACAAATTGGCAGATCGATCAACACACTAAATTAAATTACGGCAATAAAATAATTATAAATTTATGATTTTACAAGTACTCACAATTTTTGTATAATTCTTTGTTAATAGAAGTTTTTCAACTGGGCTTTTTACAATAATTTGAATGTGCTCCGTTTGTCACACCTAAAGTGGATTTAAACATTGAAATTCGAAACTTTGTAAAAGAAAAACTACAATACAGACACTTTTTGAAAATCTTTACTAAACAGTTGTTTGGAGATCTGATATTATTCAGAGGAGAAGTACAGATTTTACTTTTGAATACGTGATTGAAAGAAAATTTAATTAATCTTTATTTTAATTACGATCTTTTACTCTTTTTGTAATATTTTAATATTTGTTTATATTACGAATTGTAAATGTTACCCAATAGCTAAGAGAGAGAGAAAATGAAATCGAAGAAGACTAACGTACTCTCTTTATAAAAAGAGATTTTCAAGAGAGCTTGCTGTGCTTTCTAAAAAGCACAGCAAGGCCAAAAATTGGGTGACCTTCTTCGTAAATGACCAACAAGTGTTGCGCAAGGGAGACTAACGGTGATGTGATGGCAGTTGAGACGCAGCACCTGGGTTCCGGAAACTCCATCTGCCTGAGGCAGCACTAGTTTCACAGACCAAGGAGAGACTGAGATAAAGAAGGGTTATGGTTATTTTCGAAGTACTGTCCCGAAACCGTAATTGGAAGTTCATTCTTTAACATGTGCTTTCTTCTAAACACAGGCATGCAAACTTACATTTACAACACAGTGTTGTTGTCAAGAATTTACATCGGTTATCTAATTAAAATTAAAAATCATATCCTACATACGTAGATAAAACATTACTTTTTTCATTAATGAATTACGAGTACGATGAATTGAATTTCACGAGCAAATATGATGCGATAAACGTCTCTTGTGGGTGCTTCAATATTATAAAAATGACCTAATTTAAACAGACTGAAAAGGATAATTGGATTTTTTTTAAACACTTGTTGCGTCTTTGCTGACGCAGAGCGGCTCTGAACCTTTGTTGGGCGTTGAGCGCTGGTATGCAGGAATCTGTTCATATTATTTTTGTCAAATCTCGTTACGTCGCAGTCAGTCAGTACCTTTTTCCCCCCGGCCAGGCGCTCGTTTGTTTACATATATTGTTTTGTTATAAATTGTGTATATATTGTTTATTATGGCAGTTACGGATTTACTCTGATGTACTCTCATGGCAAATCGAATAAAGAGTTGAATCATTGAGTGCCATCATTTGTGTTTATCACATTCAGTCTGTTTTAATTGGGACACTTTAAAAATATTCTTGGACAAAATGTTACGCTACGATTACCACGCGCCCAGGATTAACCCGAACAGACAGCGATTCGAATAGCGTCAATGAATGGTATCTGCTTGCTGTTGATAGGCCATTGGAATTTCCTTCTAGGAGAGGAAACCACGCAAGAAAAGTAATTGAAAACAATTGATTCTTTTGTTTGAAAGAGGAACGTGTCATTGAATAATATTTGAAAAATTTTGTTACTCGGAACATCGGAGCTATCCGAAATAATTTTTTCATGTTGGGTACTATTTGGTTGGGAGAACGAGAAAAGCTGTCCTTCAGTAGAAGTTAAAAAATTAATGAACACCAAGGCGAATTCAAGGCACATGTGTCCGCTCGTTTACGTATACAATAATATTCGTGAATATATTTCTACGAAAAGATAAATGTTTGTAAGTAAAATTATTTTTTTCAAAAAGTATAATCGTAAAACTTATGAAATAGAAGCGTCTGAACCAGGACCCAGCTCTATTATGATAATCTCATTTTTGTTGCATTCTACTTACATGAACACTTAAGTTAATTGAAAGACTCATTCCTCTACATTTGAACCCGAGATTATGTCTGAGAATGAATGACAACCCTACTTAAGCCAGAGATGTTTCACACCAACTACGTATACAAACTAAAAAAAAAACCCTTACTGGTGTCTGAATTACGGACACGGTTGTTGGTCTCCGAAAATGGAATAAAATCTGAAGTATTATACCTTAATACCCTTTTTTGTAGAATATTTCGTATAATTTATTCAATAAAAAGTTCTATGATATTTCTCCTGCTTCCACCAATAACATTACTATATTCTTTCATTTACGTGTTTCTAATAAACATTTAATTTTCTTAAAAGATGGTGAATCTCTACATGTAGACGCAACGAGAGGGTCAGTAGTGTATTGGTTTGAATTTTTGCTGTCATTTACTCGCGAATGACAACAGCAGTCGATGAGCCTCTAAACCCCAATAAATAAATAAACAAATATAATAAATAAATAAACAAAACCACAACGAAGCGAAAGAGTAAACCGGAAGCGGAAGAACGTGCCTGTTAACTGTTGAAAGACACCAGGAAGCACTCATTTTATGGAACCGGCTATTAACGTGCTTGAGACAAATGAATTTTCGGTAGTAGTTGGTTTATATTATTTATAATTTAAATGAGAGATGTACAAAATACAAATAGAAATTCCTAGGTCAATAGCACGTAGCTAAAACGTGTGTATTTCCCGCCGTATTGTCTGTGAGTCTCGTAAAAACCGTATACTAGAGTGCAACCTCCGACGGCGAGAGTTAATTGAGCAAGATTTCCCCAGGAAACACTTATCTGATGGAGCCGACTGTTAAACTTCTTGTAAATACTCGTACATAGCTCCCTACACCTGTCTATGGTTTTAATAATTCTGTAGCTGTTACAACCCCAGTTTCACATACGAAGAACGTAGCTAGAAATCTCTTTTAATTTCTCATTCTTTTCTGAAAGTCAGGTAAAAGCACAGCACCAGCACACACATCTGACGGTGAAGGAGTTACTCAGAATCTGCAAGAGGCAAGACCAGGGAGTTCTCATCTGATGGCGACGTGAATTGACGTTGTCGATGTAGAAACGGAACTTACGATGTACTATTTTATTTACAATGTTAATAATTTTTCTATCTTTTGCACCGTCATATTTCATGTTGTGAAGTTTATAGCTAGAAACACTCCGTTGTTTGTAATTCCCGACTTGGTTTACGAGAGTTTTATAAAAGCAGAGCACCAGTGCACACTTTTGATGGCGAAGGAGTTATCTGAGCCTGACGGCAATAGGAAGCTGACATCTGGCAGAAACGGCAATTATTGATACAATGCAAAGGTCGCTATATACCGGTTATATTTTTTAATATTTTAAAACGTTTCGTAGGTCTTACAACGCCAAATTTCATGACTAAGGAATCTTGAATTTTTGATTCCCTTCTCATGTTCGGAGAGTCTAATAAAAGAAGAGCGCAATCGACGGTGAAAAAGTTCGATTTATTTTTCAATGAACAATAAAATCTGTGAGTGACATGTGAGTACAATCTGTGTACGTTTTCTTGAGTCGTGGAATCCCCTCTCCGCCTTTTAACCCTACATAGTTGTACAATGAGTAACAGTACCAACGAAGCAAGGTTAGTAACACTTGAAATTACACATTTTTGCTCCCGAGTTATAGAACATAGTTTGCATTGGCAAGCGAACTACATGAGTTATTATTATTTATAAGTAAATAGTAATCTCTACCCCAGGCTCGACCCTTAACGCAACTAGCAAAAGGAGATGTCAACTAAACGTGCACGTAGTGAAGCTACATTTATGTCCAGAAGCAAAACAAGGGCCCAGCTCAATGGATCAGGGAAACTGGACGAAAACCTGCTCGAGATTGGAAGTTGGTGGACGTTAGAGTCCCTAGGTACAGTGAGTAGCGCATTTCATTGTTCCACAAATCCCGCCATTTTATCCAGTTGTCAGGAGAATGGGAACTATGTGATATTCTGTGTGTTATTCTATTGGTATTCTAATCTATTGGTTCTATGTGGTATTCTGTTGACAACCATTGTCTATCTCAAACCAATATAAATATTCTTGAAAATCTCCATAATGTCAACAATTGCTATAATTTCCCTTCAGTTACTGTTTGATGCCTGACGGGGCTATCGGGTGAGAGGCTATTAAATGGCGGCGGTTGCGCTCCTCTCTGTATCTAGGGACTGTAGCGAGTGAAGCACTCACCTGTGCGTCTCCTGGTGCGGTGCGCGTGCGCGTGGGCTGCGGCGAGAGGCAGAGAGCGTAGGCGCACTGCGGTTCGCGGCCGCTGGGCAACTGGCGAGCGCCTTCGCCAGCGCGAATCATCATCCGCGAGCGGCGGCGGCGGCGGCGGGCGGCGGCGGCGGCGGTGCGCCTCCAAGGACGGCGGCGGAGGGAACCAGCCAGCCCCGCCCAGGAAGCCACCGGAGAGCGCCTCCCCCCACCCCCGCCGCCCGCCTCGCGACCTCACGGTTCCCACCTCGCGGGGCACCCGCTCGCCCCTGCGCTCTCCCGCCTGCCTGCCAGCCGCGGCGCCGCCACCACCACTGCGTTAGGGGAAATGTGATCGGTGATGGTGACGAATCATTGTGGAATGAATTCTTGATTGATTGATTCGTGATTCCGGGCGCGTCAACTACAGATGTTATTGGTCCCGTAAGTGTAGTGCGTGTTTTTTCATCGGGAGGTGGCGATGATCTTTTCCCCGCTGGATGGCGAGATCCGACGCGGTCCTACCGTCGACTAGCGGGGTTTCGCCTCAACCAGGTATCTTCTACCAGCGGAGCACCGCTCCAGCCGGGACAAGCTCTAAGCTCCCGACTGGTCTCCCGGTATGTGTGGTAGTGGTGTGCATGTACATGTAAGTGTTTGTACGGGTGAGGATAGGACAAGGAAGGGGAAACAAAGATCGCGCGCGGCCCGTGGCCCGTTTGTTAGGGTACTGCTCCGGCATTCGCCTGGTGTTGATCGGAGAAACCACGGAAAACTACCGATCAGAGCAGCCGGCCACTAGGAATGAATTCTTGAAGTGGGATGTCAGTCTGAGTATAAACTTCGATATTTTAGCAGCATTTGGTTCCGTTATGTAAGAATATTTGTGCAAGTCATTTCAATTTATGCCAGCATCATCTCTTCTTTATCTTCCTACTTCTAACTATTTTTGTCTTCTTATTCTTCATCATCGTTTCCATGTGACTGCAGTAATCAATTGATTGTTGGAAGGACGAAAGAACAAAAAGATCACAATTGAAACAAGAAAACTAAGTGGGTAATAAAATACTAATGATACGAGTGGTAAAATTATTTTTACCACGTCTCTTATATTATTTTTTAGACAGCCTGACTTTCGTTTGGTTATTATTCAAGTATACAAATCACTCTGTGTTACATTAAGGTCAGTAGCAGCTGAAGTGGTCAGACGAAAGTATATTGTTATTTTAGTTGCTTTCAAACATTTATCTGAACCTTTCAGCTTGTCTCACTTTTAGTACGTGTGCTAAAAATTAAACATACAGCACTCTAGGTACGTTCTAAAAGAACCGCCTTTACTATGATTTGGAGGAAGATTCTTGAACTAAGGTTTCCACATGCAGCGTTTTTTTAGCTTCTTTTTTCTACAGTAATAATAGGTATTAGGTGAAGATAATGCGTGATAGATTGTGCTCGTTGTCTTCTGTACTGCCTTCGCATTAACGTTCAGTTTTATATTACGTATTGTCGAGATCGATCCTTGAACTCGTTGATTTTAACCAACTCTACTCAGCATGAAACGAACCATCTATTTCTGAGCTTTTTGTATTAGATGGATAAAATTTTGTAGTTCATATTAAAAATTCACTATGCAAATGCATTGTCGTAAAGCTTCATCTACAAAAATACCCTACTGCAATTAAAGAATAAAATATTTATCTGAGGTGCATTTCCCCGAATTTGGATCAAGATATTCTATCGAGAAGTTTTCCAAATGTCCTATCAGAAGCCTCTATCTGATGTTCGTTCTTGCTCTTCATCGCGCAGAGGGCCGCAACCACTTAAGACGCTCTGCATGCAGCCTCCTGACCGAGAAAGGGGTTCTGTGAAAGTTGCTGACCGGATCTGAGCCTTGCGGAACTTCTATAGTTTTGTTTCTATTTATAGTTTTTTTGTTGCCTCTCAACGAGACTTTCTGCGCGTACCTTGGCTGGCACTCTCTCTCGTCTGCCATCGCCTTTGTGGTCGCCACGAGAAAAGTCCCGCGGCCAAGAAGTGAGGTGGTGAAGAAGTTGCGTAACGAGGAAAGACTCTTACACGATCAACGGACCCGGATCTTGAGCTCATGTGCTACTGTATAACAGGATATGTTACAGGAACACTATTTCGTGTCTTCTCGGTTAAATATTTCATCTTATCTTACCAACCTTCTCTCAGGTAGAACCAAAGCTTCTACATTCGCTTTCTCTCCTCAGACCTGGTTTACATTTCCTCGATAGGTTCTCGATTCACAATGTCAAATGGGCATTGTGGATATGAGCAGTAAGTTCAAAGGTTGTGAAATTCAATCTCAGAGATAATGCAGTGAAAGAAATAACGATTCGTGACTCCCCCCCCCAAAAAAACAATTTGTCTTACTTCTCTGATCTCCCTACTTTTGCGAAATAAGGATATTTATTAGGAGGACATGTTCGTTTCTTTTTTTGTTGAAGTTTATTTTGTGTCCTAATCGCCCACAAGTCGAAACGGTGCTAATACATTCCTTTCTTTGCATGTATTCCTGTGTTTATCCTGTGAGGAAGGCCACGATATTAAATGAGCATCTTGGCAAGCAGTGAGCTATTTGAATTTGTGTGTTGTATATTCCAATCAGACTGAGAAATTCAGTGATAGATATTAAGATTCTCTACAAACATGTCCCCCCTTAAAAATCACTGAAGAAACAAAAAAACTTGAATTCTGTAATCGTGAGTTCACGTGCTTCTACAAAGCATGAGGATAGTTTTGTTTCTTTTCAATTTAATAGTATTTACCTCATCAGGTGAGACTCCAGATACAATTGGTTCTAGTACTTCCTTCTTCCCTGCCCTTAGTCGAGATGAATGTGACAAAGGAAGGAGATATCTGAAGTTAATTGTTACTCATATTAGTCGTGGAATTATCCTGGAATGCGGTGATGGAAGTGAAGGTTTTTCCTGACCACATGTCTCCACCGCTTACACAAACTTCTCTAGGAAATGTCCAAAAGGTGTGAAACACATATTCACTTACCATGTTACATTGAACGTTACATTGTTTTTCACATTCTCAGACCCACTTCACTCTCAGCCAGTCTTCAAAAAACAATCTGTCTCAATCTGCCTCTGTAGATACATTTTGAAACGTACTCTCAGCACGTGTTTGTAAAACTCTTAATTCACTCTAGGGAGGAAATTATGTATCCAGAACTAACACTTTTCGGGCTCTTCCCAGCTGCTAGTGTTCGGTCGAATTTTGGACAGGAACTTTCGTCGAGAATGAACTTTGGTTAAGAATGATCCGCAAACGGTGAATAAGTTCAAAATGTCAAGAGACTTGCAGAGCTACACTTCTGTCGTATTATTTCGTAGCTTGTTAGGTTTCATTGTATTTGCTTGTGTGGTTTATTCCTGTTACTTTTACTGACTGCGTTGTTGAGGCATCTAAAACATCTCTTGCGCAAATTTTGAAACAGCATTGGATGTTACTAATACGGTTTTGGAAGGAACACGCTCATGCGCGCGCACACATACACACACACAGACACACACACACACAGACACACACACACAGACACACACACAGACACACACACAGACACACACACACAGACACATATACACATACACACATACACATTCACACACATACACACATGAATTCACGCATCATCGCGTGCACAAGCATACCTGCTGTTTCCTTATGCAAATACTCCATTAGTGAGAAAGTCGAAGACGAAACTAAGAGGCACCTTATGACATCTCTCACACTTTGGGGCAACACCTCATCACCATCCAGGAAGAGCTCGTTGTAGGCTCTGCCATAACCTTTGATTTGAACCCTTCCTCCGCACTGACTGATTGATTAGTGTTTTGGGGCGTGTCAACTGCTAATGTCATTAGTACCTTAAGTACAGTGCATGTATTTATCGCGGTAGATAGCGGTGATCTTCCCCCGCTGGATGCAGAGATCCGATCCGACCTTGCCGTCGGCTTGCGAGGGGTTTTCCCAAGAGGATGGGCACCAGCGGGGCACCGCCCCAGCTGGGACGAAGTCTAAACTCCCCACTGGTCTCACGTGAGGTAGCGTAGTGCATGTGCGTGTGGAGGAAGGAAGGATTGCGAAGTGCGTGTGGAGGTAGGTCTCACGTGAGGTAGCGTAGTGCGTGTGGAGGAAGGAAGGAAGGAAGGATTGCGCGCGGTCCGTGATCCTTTTCTTAGGAAACTGCTCGGGCATGCGCCTGGTGTTGATCGGAGAAACAAAGCAAACTACCGATCATAGCTGCCGGCCGCTAGAATTCGCCTCCAGACAGAGGCTGAATTCGACCTAGCTGTGTACTAGCCAGTGTCGAAAATCCTGCCTCCATCACGACTGGAACTCTTAAGACCTCCCGGTCAGAGACATTGCAGTAACATCAGTTGATGCCCTGAGACACCTAAGCTGGTCCTTCTTCCTTCCTTCGCCTCATGCCCTTCACATGCTCATTAATCTCTATCGACCTCTCTGCGTGTTTCCATTTCTTGCCTCCTTTTTCTACTTCTCTAGCCTTGCTCTCGCTCTTTTTCTTTTTCCCCTTCTCATTTAAGCTAGTTCGCTAACCTCGATTCCCTGGCGAGAAACCAGGCTGCTAACCAACCTCGCCTTTTGTGAATGAAACGAAAGGCAAAGTGTTGGCGATTCCCTTACGGGGCGTGACTGGGCTCTTCTGAGACGACCCGAGACCTTTCGCCAGACTGTCGTCTAAGGAGGCTGGAACGGCCACGTTACAATGGAGACTTTCAGTTTCACGAGATTGCACGGAGAGATTGCGAAGTACTCATTTCGCGTTGACTAATCGTTCCAGTTGAACATGATGTCTTGTGAAATGGACTGAGAGGAAACAATATAGAAGAAAGTGAGAGATTCGTGATGCTGGCGGCAACCAGCCTCTTTGGAGGGTGCGAGTCGGGGTCGTGTGTTTGGAACGCTGGTGACAACGCAGGGGGAATGATGTGTGACGATGACAGTCTCGGAATGCAGCTGGCCGCCGGGCGGGCCCAATTTTGCACCCGGCCCCAAACTGCGTAACGAGATGAGTCGGTCCACGAGTCACTTCAGCATGGGAGACATTTTAACGTGATTCCCCACGATATTGCGTTCCTGGGCTGACTCTTTGCGGGGTCTCTTCGAACCGGGTGGCTCTTCTGGGTTGGTGTTCAGTTTTTATTTTATGACTCCTTTCCCCCGTACAAGGACGAGGATCGGGAGTCTGGGAAGAGATTAAGACGAGTTATTTTGTTAGGGTTTTGGATGACGAGAATGGGGCGGGAAGGGACGGGATGGGAGAAGGGTGAGGGAAGGAGTGAGTAAGGGGGGGGGGGAGAAGAAGCAGCGGAGTTGTTGTCGACGGCATCTATTGCTGCATAAGTTTAGTCAGTTTGTCAGTCATTGGCGCCTGTCTTTGGTCTTTGCCCTATGGCTTAGGTGATGGGAGGGAGAAGCTAGAGAATATCTAGGGGGTGCTTTTTCCGGGTGTCTGAGGATTGGTGGTGAGGAAGGATTAGATCTCCGAATAGGAGGTTGTTAATATATTTTTGAATTTGGGCTTTTGCGGAGTTGTGGAGGTACGTAAGGATGCGAGGTATTTGGTTTTGGGTTCTGATGGAGTTGTAAATTGTGTACATTGGAGGGCGGAAAATGAGGCGGATGTTGTAGTTCTCGACTCGGGTGAGTACATAGGCTAGCGGAGGAAAATTCAATTCAATTCAATTCTAGCGGAGGAAACTGCCGGAGGCATTCGAATTTGAGGCGGATCTCGGGGCAGATGCTTGCAATCGCATGTAGGTGCAACCGCAAGCCTCGGCTTTGCGAGGCGTGGCTTTCACCACGTGACAAGACAGCGGGGGGGGGGTGCAAGTGTTGTCGCACGCTGGGTTCTCTGGTGGCTGACTGGGGCGGCTTGTCTCTGGGATTGGAGGGAGTTAGGGGCAGCGAGTGGAGCGGCACAAGTGTTCCTTAGGAATTGGACGCATTGCATAGTGAAGTACTGTAAATAAATCTGTAAATAGCTACTCCGTGTCTGTGTTCTTACTCTTAACACACACTCAAAATATTCAAACACCCATTTACTACGAAAAAGTTCAATTAATAACATTTATAATGAAAGAGTGGGAAATATGTACGTGAAAAGTTAAAAAAATATATGTTATATTATTATAAATATGTTTGCCTTACTTCAATTAAACATGGAATAGAATTAAAACATTTTCAAAATTTGAAGACTTCACAGTATCTTTTTATTTGTAATTTTACCGTACGGATTATTTTCGCTTTATTCTTTTAATTGGTTTTCCGCATTTAATAAGTAGATAAGATACACAATTTAGGGAAGAATCTTATGAAAAACCCTTAGAGATTTCACAGGATGTGAACCACCATTATTCGGACCGAAAAATATTAAGAACAGTATCAAAAATGATTATAAGTAAATTATTATCGTTGTAGTAAGTATACAAGTATTATGTAATATGTAAACTTGCATGGCGTATGAAGAATATCAGGAAATATCCACAATAGTTCAAGCAGGAAATTTAAGACGTACCATAATAGTTTCACTTAATTGTTTACAAGAAACTTATTTTAAGTTCTCAGAAACCTTAATTTCAGTATTTAAAATGTGATTGGCTTCTGTACAGGTAGATAAAAGATTTGATTTCTATTCTTTCATCTAAATGCGTTCTTCAAAATATTCAAACACACATTTACTACGAAAAAGTTGAATTAAGAACATTTATAGTGAAAGAGTGGACAATATGTACGTGAAAAGTTAAAAAATGTATGTTATCAAACATTTGCCTTACTTCCATTAAATATGGAATATAATTAAAACAGTTTCAATGTTTTAAAGGAAGTTGAGAATATTTTCTTTTCTTTGTTGTAGCATTAATTTAAATTTTCGTGAACTTCCAGCTAATCAATTGCATCAGTTAACGACTATTCGCATGTCGACAGGAAACATCGAATCATCACGTACGGATCAGAGAGCTTCGCAATGCCTAAAATGTGAAAGTGTCAGTTGTTCTGCTTTCAAATCTTTAACACAGATTTCCACCGTAATTAAAATGTTTCATGCAAGATTCCTGCATAATAGAAGCTTCGCAAAGTAGGTCCTATCAAATCTGTTACATTGGCCAAAGGACTTGAAATGGAATTGTAAAATGCGGAACTATGGATTTAATTACCAATATAGAGTCCGAACGAGCTCAATAAATCCAATATAAATGTTTTGTAAGAGGCGAGTTCCAACATGCAATGCACCATACAAGAAATGTATTGTGGGTATGTATCTTATATGTTTTCTCTTGTAGTAAAATTTCAGCCTCTCTTTTTTGTGCAAATATCCTGAGAAATAACATTTCAAAACATCAATTCTCCTCAAGTGAAAATTGCCAATGTTTATTTTTTCTTACATACGAGTACAGCCAAACATTCAACGGAGATTCTCTTTGTATTTATCATACAAAGCTTTCCTTATTAGAAAATACTTGTCAGATTTTTTCTGTAAGTGCTTTACGGATATACGACAGGAAAATCCTCAGTGGTATTGAGCAAACAGATTGGAAGTTATTTCACGGGTTAATGTGATGTACGGTGTTTACGAAGTTCTCAAACACAGAATCCCTTAATGGAAGTTTGTGTACACAAACAATTCTCTAATAGTGCATCAGCCGGATACAAATATCCGTCACTAATTTTGAATCTTATCAGTAGATTGAAATCTGCTCCTAAATAAATTTATTTACATGGACCCAATTACAATTTTCAATGAATGTCCACAAAATTACCATTTCTTATAGAACCGCAAATGTTAAAATTTTCGAAATTGACTTATAGTGGATATTATGCTTATAAATCAAATTTTTTTTGTTAGTTTTAATTTAAGTTTTGTAGAATATATTGGAATGCTTGCTCGTTAACCCCGATACAATTATCAATCAACATTGTATTAAAAGGATAAAAAGTTGCGTGAAAAAATTACGCAATTAAATTATTGCAAAAAAGTAATTTGGATTGATTATTTACATTTCAAGAGGTATTATTACCTTAATTTTGTTGCGAAATACTTTTACAGAATCATTAAAAATATCGGTAAATTTAGATGCACAATTTTACAATCTATGTAATTTAATAATAGTAGCATTTTGAAATAACATAGTGCGAGAATAGAGTATAGTTCGATTTATATTGCTGTTGAAGTCGGAATGCAATAATTTATATTTCTCGTGTTATACGAATGCTGCATCTTAATAATTTTAAGGCATTGGTAACAATTCATTTAATTTCTCAAGTCAATATCTGAGTGAATAAAACACAAAGGTATACAATTTTTATTCTTTATTTTTTATTATTTTACTATCATTAGACGAACTAACTGGGCAATTACCTGTGCAACTTTTTTAAATTTTTTTTTCAGCGAAGCTAATGATTTCACATTTAAGTGAATTTGCATTTAAATTATTTTCAGAATACTGTTGATAAAACAGACAATCATTTTAGTAATAAATCATCAGACTAGTATTTTCCAAATTGAATCCATATGCAATGCCAAGTTCAACGGACAACCCGTTTCGCACCTCAATGCCTTGGCCTCCTGCCAGAGGTCCCCGGCGCGCATTTTAATGCTCACTCCTGAGTCCTTGGACTCTCCCAACAACAGGTCGCGCCACCGCGGGCCAAGACGCAAAAATGGAAGTCCGTGCCGTGACCAGGATTCGAACCTGGGTTATTGCGGCCACAACGCAATGTCCTAACCACTAGACGATCACGGCTACCGAGGCTTCCTGCAGAAAGCTGCTCCGGAGAGCGACATAACGGAACGGAACGGGAGCGGAGAAAGGAGAGCGGCCACGCAGCAGCGGTCTCCGCCGCCGCCGCGCGCCTTCCGACGACTTTTCTGCCGCCGCTGCTGGGCGGCGCTGCGGTGGCTCTTGCCTTAAGGCAGACCTGCACAGCATTTTGCACTTTCACTGACCTCAGGAGCTGCGTGCGGGCAACTCGGGTGCAAATGAGAAAATCGATGAAGGGTGGGGATGAGACCCAATCGAGGAGTGGGGACCACCAATCAGAATGCGCAATTCAAATGATAGCGCGTAAATTTAACGAGCAATCGGCAAAAACATGACGGTCATATACAGTTCAAGTAATATTGTCTTTTGTATTATATTGCAAATGTTTGTTCTCGGTATATGACAGGGCGAAATATGAAACTACAACGAATTATACATATTAGATTTCGACACCAAGTATTATAATTGCTTGCAGGGCTTATAATGTAATTCGCTTTGCTACGATGTAATCACAAATTAAGTGTTGTGCTAAACACAAAATTTTGATACTGAATTGCTTTTGTTTGACAGCAATAAACTATTTTTATTAACCATGTTTAATTGAATAAGACGGTTCTCTCAAAGCAAAAACATATTGTTTTTAAAAAATCATGATTATTTTCTGTTCTAATTTCTGACACGAGTGTAGAGTCGTTTACGACATCGTATAAAAGCCCCTTGCATTCTATTTAACCAATACCCATGATTATCTTATGATTGTCCGTAACATATCGTCACAGAAGTTTGCTCGTTGATCTCTTTTATTCGGTTTCATAATGGGGAAAAAAGGTCACAAATGTGCTATTAAACATTACCCTTCTTGGAATTACCACATATTTTATTTTATGTCAATCTTGATGTGAGAGATTGCTCTCATGATTTTGTTCAGTTTTCTATGATTTGGAAATTATAACATTCCTGGTGAACAATCAATTATTAAATTGCAATTTTGTGTTAGATAGAATTAAATAATATTTTTTCTTATTTATAAACATATATTTTAAAGCTATTACTTTAAAATAATGCTTAAGAGACACAATGAGCATGTTATTTTGTTTAAAAAAAATAGAAAATGAAAATACATACAGTGGTGGATACAAAGGTGGATATACAATGGTGCACAGAACGTAAACAGTGAATTATGACCATGGTAACTTGAAATACTAGACATAATCCATTTAAACAAATGGGCATTTAATTTTGAAACATGGATCATTATTAGACGCCCAGGCATTCAATCTACGCGCCGCGTCGTTCTATGTCAGACTTCTCCCCTCCCCGCAAAGATTCCTACTCCCCACTACTTGCACTTTCGGCGCTGCCACGGGCAGACGATCAGCTCGCAAGTGCAGAATGCCCGCGGGAGCAGGCGTTGTGCAGGTCTGCCTTAAGGGGAACCGGAATTGGCAAAAATGATGAAAGTATAATGTTTTTTACTTTTCGGAGTCATTAATTACTTTGTACTTTTCTGTGTTTGACGTTCATGTGAGCCTGACCGTTTTGACACATCGTGGATGTTGCTTGAATGTCGTAAATGTTGCTTTTCTCCTTTTGTTGTGAGAAATAGTTAATAGTTTGCTTTCTAGTATTGGACACATTGTTTCTTGCTTTCTGTTTCTTGTTCATTGTTTTCTGTTCATGCGCCCTCCACAATTGCAGAGTGGTCTGCCCAGAGAGTATATGACCTGGGTCTACCTTCCAGCAGCAACAGCAGTGTATCTCACAGTGCAGTATTCCACCAACAAATGGCACAAGTGTGAATGCAAGAATGATGCATTTCACTATAAGGTGAAAACTTCAAACTCATTTATCTCAACACTTGATACTTTGAGTTGTGCCACTATCGCAGCTCACGAACTATAAGTAAATATTAATGTTTATGTTCGTTTAATAATATTAATACTTTATTACAGTACTAAACACAATATAATTTCGTTAGCGTATGTAATATTGTACAGAAGTATTCATGTACGTGTAATATTCAATACGAATAAGGCAACGTAGTGTCCAGCAAGGAGAAATGTTTTAAAGCTTAACTGTGACTGGTCAGACTGCATGGATCGCATTGTTTTTATGCTTGATGGTTCAAAACCAGCTAACTTACAGTTTCATTATTAGCATTCGGATGATGCCGTACTTGCACTCTTTAATGGTTATAATACGCATTAGAATTACATTAAATTCAAAATGGTTTGGAATTGAAGTTGTTTAAAAAAAACAACCATAGTCGAAAAACACAATTTTTCAGCCGAGCGAAGAAAAGTTCCATACGAAAATGATAGATATTTGTAGCATGAAAATTGTTGTGCACTTTTTCAAGCTGTTGTAAATACTGATGAACTCTTGAGTGTGGTTCAAGCGTGAGTGTAGTTTATCGTGGAAATTATTGGATGAAGTGGGGTGTGTAAGTGTCTGTTTTTTTTTCAAGAAATTGAAACATTTGTGTATCAAAATTATTTATTTGCGGCAGTAATATTACAATATTTGAAGGAATAATGCAAGAAATTAATGCCCTTAATCAATTTGGAATATTATTGACCAACTTATTGTTTTTCGCCACTGTTATCATTATCAGTGTTTTCTTTTTCCGTATTAGTATCTGTATCTGCTACTGATGACAAATTTAGACACAAATCTCTGTTAGCAGTTGCCTGTAAATATTTAAACAACTTCTGAAGATTCCTTCGTGATGAAAATGTGCTTCTCCTGTAACCGTCTTTGCTCTTACTATATTCCCTTTCCTCTCCTTGGTTTACGTCTCTTCCACTCTTTTCTTTCTACATATGACGTAGAATTCGATGCTTAGCTGTTACTTTCTCCCTTGCTTGCTAAGATTCACAACACAAAGGACGTATATGTCACAAGAATATGCTGTACACTATCATCAAACATACAGAACAAAAGTACTGGTTATGCAGAATAACCACATTTACAATGCAAGCATCACCCGTTGCAAATTCAGATAAACAATGTTTGAGAAACAATCGCGGAGGAAACTGACATTTAAAGAATTGTGGTTCTTTTACCAAAAATACTCTAGACTAGGGTATTTTCATCAAAATCACCCAAACTTTCGGAGCTAATAACCACGGACAAGGTCTGATTTTGTCCCCAACAACACAGACAGCAAACGGCGGTTATGAAGCTCTAGCAACAGTTCTAGTATCTCAAAATCTCTCTTTTTGGACTTAGGTGGGTTTTGTAAAAGCTCTTCAATTTATTTGGGAGATTTTATGAAAAAAGAAACAAAGAAATATTGGAAATGAAAACTTGATTACTTGGGTTTTCATTAAACTCTACAGTTCTCATTCGTTAGATCAAAGTTCTTCGCCTGTAAGATCTGTCAAACGTTGCGGAACGTGTTAGTGAGGATCCTGATGTACAACTTTACTGTGAGCTCTTATTTGTTTCCAAAAGTGTATTCCTTACGGAACTTCCATGTACAGCCCCAGTGATCTCGCTGTGTAAATGTACACGTAAGTAAAACACTTGGAACTGCACGAGATTTTTAAGTCTCGTTGACATAAAAAATAGTTTTGAAAGATATTTTTCTTTCAGATATATAGTGGGGCGTGAATATAAAACTGATGATTACTTAATATCTCTATTATACTATAGCCAAGCAACAGTGAAATTTCGCTTTACAGACAAGAAAGGTGAAACTCGCAAAAGACGAGGTCCTTCAGATACACCTCGCCAATTTGAGCGTAGAAGGCCTCCAAGATAAATGGTAAGCCAGATAGTGCACACCGGGGTTCGAAAACATCGCGTGAGCCGTTGCTACTAGGAAGTAAATTGGTTCTATACTGGCGTGTCCTTGAATTCCGTGTGTCATGGTCCATGAAGGCTGAAGATGTGGCATGTTTAGCAAATTGTACAAAATTGACGCCATGATTTTTCTTAAGGTGGAATAAAGCTAAACAGCACGTTTTTCAATGTAAATAAAACACTAAAAAACACGATAACCGCTTTTCTAGAATTAAGGATTTTTTTCGATTGAAAAATAGTTGTTTGTTAATAATGAGCAACAACTACACGATTTCGTTTTACTTTCTAAATATTTCATAATTTTGTGTAAGTTTATGTTAAATGCTCTTATAATGTTTGCAAAAAGTGTATTTTTTCAGAAAATTAAATACTTTTTTAAAAATCTTCTGTGAAAATAAAATTGGGGAGGTATAATAAGGCTCCAACACGAAGTACCTATTCTTTCATGCCCAGATTGAAAACGTTTTGGTGTTGAAGGAGGATTTTCCGTGTATTTCGTACTTCTGTGATTTGAAAGAGTCGTTCTCGGAAAACGTTCGTGTGGTTGGAGAACCGGGAATCATAGCGCTTGCACTGGTCAGGAGGAAAGAAGGCTGAAATCCGTGTTCACTGCCTCTCGCGAGTGTACACAGGATCCAAGACCGCCGCAGCGTTTGCCCGTTCTGACGCGGGATCGTGAGCATGTGAAGACGGTGCGATCGCGCAATGAATCCTGCAAACACAGGCGAGCACGCGCGCATCTTGGCAAATGCAAGACTTCTCTGTCGCCCAACATTAGGTCAGCGCTTACGTATTACATCACGCCCCTCTGCCGAGCGCTTTCGATATCACCAGAGACGGGACATGTGTGTGTGCGTGTGTGTGTGTGTGTGTGTGTTTGTGTGTGGAGGGGGGATCACTCCGATCCCTGCCTCTGAAGACCAGGTTGATACGTCGAAGAACATTATTATTGATTAGAAAGTAAAAAGCACCAGGGCGGAGATTATTTGAAGAAATAAAACAAAACAGAACATATAGCAATAAAGGAATATATATTTATATTGAACCATTAGATAAGTGAAACATTGAAATTAAAAGTGAAAACGTAAAACATAGGGGCGACCTTTAAACCTGCCACCTAGTACAAGGTTGGTCGTTTGCGTAGGAACCCAATATAAAGATCCACTCCCACGCTGCAAATGAGACCTCTGTAGGTGAACTCAGACCCAAATATTAGGCGCCCAGCTCTTAATTATAATTACACCAGTAAAGTCACATGGGAAAAAGCTACACTCGAATGATTTAATAGACTGGTGGTTCTGAAGGTAAGATGTGAATGATGATGGATCGATGCTAGAATGAAAGGCAGGGGAGATGGCAGAACCCCGAGAACTCCTCTCGTGAACCTTCTTTGTCCACCACAAATCCCACAAGCCTAGACCAGGATGTGATCCCAAAGCCAGCTGTGAGAGACGAGCGATCTGAGTTGCACAAACGAGTTGCCCAACAGAATGGGGAAATAAGGATCGTCGTCACTCTGTAGCCCATTTCAAAGTTTAATTTTTGTTCGATCAAGCTAGTTAGCTGGTGTCGAAAATTCGCCATCCACATGAACCTAGGGCCACGTGTCTACGAAACTTCATTTGCCTAGCAATCGGTAGCGGTTAAGTACGAAATTACGTCACATGACGTTATCTATGACTTTGCATAACTGTTTGCTTTTCACAACTGTACGAAAATTGAGCTTAATTTTTTTTCAGGAATTTCCAGAAGATTTCGTTCATTTCCTTGATGTGCGAGCAGAGACGACAATACAAGTATTCGTGCGTTCTAAACATTCCTCACAATAAAGGAATTCGTTGTTTTAGAAGACTGGGTTTGAATAAATTCAATAATTTCTAGATAACACTTAAATTCATAAATTTAATCGAATTTGACATTAAGGGACATTTTATCAACGAAATAAATATATGATGTTTAAGAGACAAGTTTGATCATAACTAAAACTTTATTTAGAAGGTCTAATTTATTAATAAGATACTGTAGAATTATTTGTAGGAAAATTACCGGAAGATTTTTCCCATCAACTTTTCTACGCATTACATTTCCATCTCACGTCTCTAAGCGATCACTCGTATATCGATTACGTTCGAGGTAAAGTAAATGACATTGATTTACATGTTAAGTACGCAGTATATTTCTGAAATACAGAGTGCACGGTTATTGTAGAGTACACAAACAAATGATCTAGTAAACATTTTGAATGTTTGAAAAAATAGGAAATGCAAGTACACTGAACATGTTAAAACATTTCGCAAATAATATGAGACTGACTCAGCACATGTGATACGAGTAAGTGCTTATTTCATATCACCATAATTGTTCCCTAGTTGTCGAACTCCTGCCGAAAAAGACAGTTACTTTAGAACAAATAACTTGCTTAGCGTAATGCCCCCGTGGGTTAAAAGTGTTCATTTCTAGCATAGTAAAAAGTCACAAAAATTAATTTTAAATTTTACACAGTTGCCATTATCATCCATTTGGTTGAGTAGAAATAATATGGAAAGCTGAATGTAAAAGTATATATATAATTTTTTAAAAAGAAAATTAAAGTTTTGTTAAATATAGGTTTAAATATTGCAGTCTGATCAATAAACTAATGATTCGTGTTATGACAGATACACTGTGTGTAATTTAAGCACTGGAAGTGTATTGAAACTCCAAAAAGCACGTCTTTTAAAATTCTACCTAATTATTATAGAAGGATCCAGGAACAATAGTGCTAAATGATTTGTCTTGTTGAGGTGTGTTAAATTGATTATCTTCCATAAGTGCTTTAAAAACACAAGTTGCTTTGAGAATTGTCTTAGAATGTTTTCGAAAAATTTGAAAAAATGGCCAATTCCACAGCCGTAGATAGAGAGAAATCCAATGACATTTTACTTGCCCTGATTGAACAGGTAGCGGACAGTATGTCTAAAGGTGAGGTTCGGAAGGAGATACACACACAAACAGGTTACGTGATTTGTTCATTTACCTGATATGTGTCGGGAATAGAACAGTGCATTGATTTTGCTCACACGGGTTGTCGAAGCGGTCCAGTTGGCGACTGTGGCGAGAGCGTTAGCGAATGTGTAGTGGTCGGGTCGCGCGTATTCGCGGTCTGTTTGACCTATTGGCTTGAGTAGGAGGATTTAAGCTCGAGGTTCGCCGACAGGTTTATCTCTATTACAACTCCCGCTCTGATCGACTGCCTCTGCTATACTTCCTTCAGATGAGATATTGTGTCAGGTGTGTCATAAAAAACAGTGGGTCACAGAACAGTAGAGTTTTCTTTAATTTAGCCTTGGGAAGTTGACGAAACCAGATGGAACGTTATTGTCTCGGTGGAGCAGGGTTTCGAGCTCCAACCACGGAATTGCATGTTGCGGGCTCGATTCCCGCGCAAGAGACGGGTGATACAACAATATGGTTGTGATGTCTTACTATCACATTGTAAAATGTGATGGTATCACAATCATTCTCTTCTTAAGAATTTTTTTTTTTTTTTGTTATTTAAGGTCGCATCAACTTCTAGGTCATTAGCGACCACTGTTGGATTTAACGTTATGGTATGAGGATGAAACGATATTGTAATGATGGGGGGCGAAAGGAGGAGCACATACAACCACGCCCGAGGCGGGGCTCGAACCCGCGACCCCTCGGTTCGAGATCACGACGGCACTACGGCTTCAGCGATCTCGGCCACGGGGCCGACTTAAGCATTAATTTCTCAACATAATTTGTTCCATCAGATTATCCTTACCACCATTAATCCAATGGAATATTTTGGCAAACCAGTGCTGAGATCATCTGTCCAGGAAAGGAGAGGACACTGGCATGTAAGCTTTCTCCCTTACCTACGCTTGGCTGTTGAATGTGGCTCTTGCCATTATCAAACGCCTGCCTTTGTATCATGTTTCCTCCAGGTGACCTTTTGTTTCGCCAACACGTCTTTCTTTGCATTTCTTTCGTTGCCAGAGTCTTTAATGAGGATGGGGAGTAGCCTATCACTCAAACCTAAGAATGGGATTGATGGATGTTTACAGGCATGGCGGCTGGTATGGACATTAGTAGAATGAACATAGAGTAATGAATGCTTATTCCCCAGTGTTCCTCCACCACTGGATGGTGATATCCGGCGCCAACTTACACGGCGTATTGATATGATTTCCCCCTCCAAGTATCTCCGCAGGTGGGACATCTCCCCAGTCGGACCAAGCTCTAAGTCTCCCGTCACGCGTGGTAATGAAATAATTGTTAGTTCATGTGTTTGTGTGTGTGTGCGTGTGCGTGAGGGGAAAGGGTAGGACAAGAAAGAGGAAGGAAAGATAGCGCGCGATCCGTGGTTCATTTAGTAGGGTACTGCTCCGGCATTCGCCCGGTATTGATGAAAGAAATCATGGAAAAATAACGATCAGAGCAGCTAGTTGCTAGAATTTTTAAGTCGGCGGCTGAATTTGATCCAGCTCTACAGCTAATACTGAAAATCCGCCACCGTCAGGTCTCGAACCCTTAGATCACACGTTCGGAGTCGCTGTAGAGACAGCGGTAATGCAGACTGTGAGCTAACAGAGTCAGTGGTTGCGTAGGCTTCCGCGGCCGGTGTTTGTATTGTCTAGGCTATCCGGGACAAGCTGCGTCTCTGTTTGGCCAACATGTGCTTTTCCTCAGAGCGTCCTGCAGTACGCTCTGAAGAAGACCACAACATGTTGGCGCCGAAACGTCAGCCACCACGACAGACACGCGACTTGACTCGGGTGGCCTAGACAGTGACTGAGACAGTGTTAGGGAAGGGAGGGACATATGTGATCAATGGACTGCTCTGGCCTACGCTTGTAACTAAACGATGCAAACCTGAGAACTACCGATCAGAGCAGCCGGCCTCTAGAATTCGCGTTCACCAAGTGGGCCTCATCCATTTACCGAAAATCCTGCCAGTGTGAGGACATAACCCTGTGCCCTCCTCGACTACGAAGCGCCAATAGCAGACACAAAACCACATACGCTGGCTCAAGATGCCCTTGGTGTGAACTTGACGGAGAGCGTCCCTGGTTATTCGAGTAATTATTCGAGTGCAAGGTCGCCGAGGCGGTTGTTTGGATGCGATCCCAGAACCGGTTGCTCGGCCGCGGGATTTCCGGAGTTTTTTGCGCGGCGACCGACATCAAGGCCGGCGGCAAGGGCACGCACAGGCGACCGCGGCGACGGCTCGCGGGTGCAGAAGAAAACCGGGCGGAATTTTCCCTCGCGACTGAGTGAAAGTGCAGATGCCGTACAATATCGCCGCAAAAAATACTATTTCGCCATTAGTAAACAGCAATTATCACATCAAGCAATATGTGGTAATTGATTTTTGATAAATGTGGTAATTGACTAGTACGTGTGTGTGTGCGTGCGTGTGTGTGTGTGTGTGTGTGTGTGTGTGTGCGTGCGCGTGTGTGTGTGTGTAAATACTTTGTAACACTGTTGTAACTATAAGGTCACCAATGAACTCGCAGTTTGTGCGTTCCCTATAAATAAATAAATGAAAAAAACAAAATAAAACATTTTTCATTAAGAGCCGCTAATAAGCAATCTACCTTTCTTGAACAGGTAAGTCTTAAAGTCTTCTCGTGGCTCAGAGCGAAGTCGCTAACCTTTCACCAAGGAGGGGATTCGATTCTCGTCGATTCCCGGACAATCTCGTGAGAAATTTGTTCCAACAAAACGAGTTTGGCTGCTTCACGAGGTCTACTCCCCTGTGAAGTACCCCTATCCCAATTCCTTCCCAATTCTGGCCGCTGGGTAGTGACGCAGGAGCGCGTAGTAGGAGGCGGTAGGCGGAGATGCTACCTGGCAGTCCTCTTGACAACTCACTGCGACGGGACGTGACATACATTTGTAAGCGCAGATTAACGGAGGATTACTCTATAGCGCAGATTAACGGATGATTATTCCATAGTGCAAAAAGCGCTCAACGTCCACAAGGGGTTTAGAGGCGCGTTGCGTCAACGTAGACGCAACAAATTGAAAAAACAACAATAGGTAATGTGTGTTTAGGGCTAAGCGCTATAGATCCCTTTACAGTATTTGAGTAACTCCCGAGAGAGCGGATTTGCGGTTCCGGCACTCACGGTTAGGCCACTTTCCGTGCACCTATCGAGACATACGAGGTGACATTCGAAGCGTCTCGGTCTCCTGATGGGGAACTGATAATTTGTTTTCGGATCCAGTAATAAGATTCAATGAAAGTTCTAAAAACTTTTTTTTGCGTGATTTGGCACTGCAATCTTTGCGAATATATCTGGATTTAAACCAACGCCACTTAAATATATATAGCGTTGATTAAACTCAAGTGCCCAAGGGCATTTTCGCTCAAAATCTCATAATTTTCTTTCATGGCCTTGGCAATACTGATGAATACATCTTTAAGTGAACATGTGAAGTTAATTTGAACAAGTGAATCGCGCGACATATTTCGTTTTAATTTTTATCTGTAGGCCTATTATCAATTTTTTAAAAATAAATTTGCAAAAACCTAGGAACAGTTTTGCCTTCGAACTTATTAAACTTGGAGAATTTCAAGTGAATACGGAGAAAAAACTATGAGTAATGTTATAGAAAGAAAAAAACGTTCTTACGTTCGACTTTTCACTTTTACTTTCTAAGTGTAAATAATGTTTATATATATTCGCATACAAAACGATTAATATGGCAAATGCAGATGTGGAAGTGAACACAAATTTTGTGTAGTTTAAATTTCTTCAAACATTATGGGAGAAAAATATGGAAGTGTTGAGCAAATCCGTGGAAGAATCAAATGTATTTGCAAAAGATTTTGCGACAGAACTTTCGGAACTAATTGAGAATGATCTTATATTAGGATTAGAGAATAACCCAGAAGATCAGCTTACAGGTTAGCAGAAATCGTAAAAAATGTAGCTGTAGTAAAGTAACTATTCGCATCATCAATACCTTCAAGTATTTTTTATGGCGATTATAATTTTGAAATTGGAAAATTACCAGTTTATTATCCCGTGTGGAGGTAACTTACAAGACCATTGGATTGGGAATTTTCGAAGAGGAGTATAGCATTCTCAGCTACTACGATTCATTGGTAAGTCCAATGCCAGATACTGTAAGAACATATTTGAACAAAGCTACTCATGAAAGAAACGAAGTATGAAATAAATTTTGAACATGAAAATACTTTTAAAACAGTTTATAGCGTTGGTGACGCCACATGCAGCTAGTAATAGATTATTTGTATCACTACAATTTATTAATATTTTCACCGACAAAAGTTGCCTTCTTCACGCTGACAGAAATGCGTCCAGGACATGCTAACGCTGGATGGGACATATAATTGAACTGCGGTCACGGTTACTTTCAGGATAATTGGAATGGAAATGACTCGACTACTGTTAAAAGGAGGTTGAGACAATGGTAATACCTTTCGTACTTCTGGACATCTTTCATTTTAGACCCGAATAGTTTGTTTTATTTCAAATTTTTAGTATATTGTAGTCATTCCGCTCTTTAACATTGCGTAAGAATTTTAAATAAACCAATATTTCATTTGGAGCGTAAAGGTTGTACATAACATACAAATTAAAAACGCCCATTTCTTCACATTTGAACTAATTGAACTTAAATAATGTATGACCAACTCTTTGTAAGGTGGAATGCACGTCAGGATACAAGATAATTTATTTACGTAGGAAATATTCAAAGAAAATTGAGAAAGCCTTTGAACACTTTTACAAAGTGCAGTTTTTAGTCATCTGTATTCGAAAAATATTAAAATGAATGTGAATCTCATTATTTGAAATAATTTTGCAACAAAACTCATTAAATTACACAGTACATCAGTAGCGTTAATACTAAAAAGAATGTACAAGAGGTCGAATAAATTTCTTTTTCTACTCCCATTGTATAATGCTGTCTTTGGATGGCTGCAACCAGTTGCATAATGATGGTCATTTCGATACAGATTTCATTATGATACAGGTTCTTGGCCAATCACAGAGACGCTTACAAATCAAGTATTGTCACTTCATTAATCGTTGAGAATTGTTGCAGTAAATGTTTCGTTCCAGTGTGTATATTAAAATTGCATTTAATATTTTATTAAGCTTCTCAGTTTTAATTTTATTTTATTAGTAGTAATTTTTACGTGAAATATTATTAAAAAGAAATTGTATCGTCATTTCACTTTTATCCTATTTGACTAGTGCAGTGGTAGTCATTGAAGAGAACTTTAAGTGAGGTAAGATCTGAACGCAAGTCATTTTGTGTTATTTGCTGCTTCTGTGTGGTTGTCCTTAAAAAACCGGCCAATTCTTTAGTTTAAAATATTTAGTGAATGGTGGTTCTTTCTGTTGGTGTTGACGTTTCCAGAAATGAGAGCAAATGCGAAAATACGGAAGTCGGAATATTATTGCCGCAACTTTTGTAGTCCCTCGCCGGCGCCCTGGTAAAGCACAGCCACCTGCGGGTGTAGGGTAGTGAGGTGTCCGCTAGGTGACCTTGGCTGAATCTTGCATGTCGACTGCCAGGAAACGATTCAGTGGAGAAGTTTAACTTATAAAAGTTACCATTAGTCGTAGAAAAAGTACCGTATGAAACTCGATGTAATGGGTATTAATACACTCGTGTGAAGTTTACGATACTCGCTCGTACCTCGCTCGTATCGTAATATCACACTCGTGTATTAATACCCATCATTACATCATCGTTTCATAATGTACTATTATTATATTGGAATATTTGAGAGTTTCGGTGAAAATTGCGTATTGCTTTGTTGTTCGTCAGTACAATGTTATTTGAAGGTGTTGGATCGGAGAGTAGTATTGAAGTATCAGACAACCTTGAGTACCTGACTTTTGCAATATTACTGGAGAGAACAAAGCTTGAAGCTCCATCCACGTACATACCTTCAGGGCGCGACGAGGAACTTATGAATCCCGGAAGTTGTAAAACATTTCGTTCCAAAAATATGAGCATTTGAGGTGTGTAAAGTGGTAGAAGTAACTGTGTAAAAAGCACTTCCAATAAACAAATAAAACAGTAGCAATTTTGGACAAGGTCATGTAAATTCTTTTTGAAACTTAATTACGCCAATGTAACAAATTTATGTCCCCCCTCCCCGCCCAAGGAAGCTGTAACTATCAAAAACATTCATACAATTTCGATCATCAGAAAGAATCTGATTAATATATAACTAGTAACTCAAGTGTTGAACACATAGCTGTAACTATCAAAAACATTCGTACAATTTCGATCATCAGAAAGAATCTGATTAATATATAACTAGTAACTCAAGTGTTGAACACATTTCGGGAAAGGATGGAGTTTGTAAGTAAATAAAGTAGTAACAAAACTTGTATATTTTAAAATAATTAACAAAATTAATATAATAATTGAGATCGTGAACATACTTGTTTCTTCATAAATCTTCTTTTTTTCTTGACATCTTTGATCACGTAGCAATATCTTTAGTCTTCTCCGGAGTACTCTCACTAAACAGATTGGAATAACTTTACTACATAATACGTACATATTTATAAATAGAACTAAATTATTGGCATTATATCTTTTACTCTTGTACTACATCCGACCAATCCAACCACTCCTACACGGAACGAAATATCAGTTTCACGTAAGGCCCCCACCTGCGAAAAACAAGTAAGTTGCCAGGAATGTGTATTGAGAAATATGGAAAATCGAAACGGAATACGAACTGATCTCGACACTCTTGAAATGGCGTATCGGAGCTCTTCACCTTTTCGAAGGTGAAAAAGGTCTGCGCTCGAATTGCTCTGCAAGTGAATTTTCTTAGACATATTTCTACCCCTTCATTCGTTTTATGATATTAAATTAAAGTCCCGCAGTTCCTGGTATAAACACTAGTGCAATAGACCTAAATGAGATTATTGTGCACTGAAACATGTGATAAATAAGCATTTGTTTCCTTCAGTTTGTACTTGATGTTCTTTTAAAGAATGTGGTCGAGGAAAAACGTGTCTACAAAATCACTCTTTTATTTGTATGAACCCGGTACTACCTAATTAACAAAATTAATACAAAAATTTGATGGTAGGGGGATTGAATTAAATTAACCACGCATTAAAAACAAACGAGTTATTCCTATTCGGAAGATTCGAGTTCTTTATAGAGAGGCATTGCGATAATGGTGATAACACGTGTTCATGGGGTAAAATAACACAAGATTATTTTCGTAAAACAACAAACTGATGATGAGAGCTGATCTCATCTCTCAATGACGAAGTTCAGCTTGTGGTAAGTAAAGAAATTCCGAGACATCGAATGACACTTGTAGTGTGTGGACGCACCCACAACGGCCGCTTTTCGCATTTCTATCTAAACATCCCGGTGTAGTCTGTTGCCGACCTAAGGTTTACTGATTTTTTTTGGCTTAGTGTTCGTGGTGAGAAAGTAGTGTGGGCCTTCTGGTCAATCTCAAAGTGCCACGCGATTCAATCATTAGGACAGTACACTTTGTAGGAAAATGTGTATGTGGATTGAGGGGCCCAGAGCACAAGGAGTGAAAGTGAATTTTTGATTAAGAGTAAGAGTCTAAATTAAAAACTCATTTTTATTTCGTGCACAAATGGTATTTTAATAGCTCAAACAGTTGCCGCGTTCTGGCGGTGGAAAGAAAATGCCTTCCGTAGTGTTTTCTGTAGCCACTCAACTTTGAACTCTCTTCTCACTACCACATTTAGGGCACTTCTATCCCTTGTCCTGTAAGCCCCTTAATTGCACGAAGTAATTAGATAAACGAATACTTCTGAAAAGGATGATTGGTGTGGCTTATTGCCTCTCTCCTGGCCTGACTTCCAATATCGATATACTCGTAAATAGCTGCCAAGACATTGCATAGGGAGAAGGGCAGCGAGAAACGGAGCAGAACAGGACGTCGCGTGGATGTAAATAAAATTACTTCCATGGCATACTACATATAGAACTCATTCCAGTTGCTGACCAATGAGATAGATTACGCACATGTAAATAACCGGGGAATGCCGGGTTACTTCCTCTAATGCTTGACAATATTCTGCAATAATTCGCACATGGAAGAATACGATTATTTTCATATACTGAATGAATCGCGTGTAACAGTTACGACTGTCTTATTTTCAGTTGCGTACGTCTTTCTCTGCGAGATAGTAAGAGTGAAAGCGGCGAATGCTTGAACCACATACTCACAATGGCAACAATTGAAGACTTGAAAGAACTTTACCTGGCATCTTGAGGCGTTTGGTTTTCCATTACGGGCTGGACATTTTGCTCCTTTTCGTTTCCTTTATCGTCAGCGAATATCCAGGCAACAGAAGGACTGAGCAAGCGAGGATCGACCTTCTGGGGATCATTGGCTCCTGTTATAAAGCTTACTAACAATCCTACCAGAACGGATACCAAGCAGCCGACCAACGTATACCATAGGTAGGATATACGGTACAGTCCAAAAACATCGCTGAAAGAAATGAAGAGCACTAGAAAATTAAACTGAAGAATAGATTCTGCAAACTTACATGAGTCAGTGTTGTCTTGTGTAATAAGATGTAATGGAAACTGAAATTCTGATTCATACTCTTAATTATATTGTATGGAAATAAAGCAAAATTGAGTTAAATAGAATAAATTCACTAAAATGCAATGAGCTAATTTTATTTCCTTCGTAAAATCGTAAAAAATATAGAACAGAAATTAGTATAGTTTTATTACAATCTTAGGTACATATATATTTTTATTTTATTTATTTTACGTCAAAAACAGTTAAAAACTGTCTGACTTGCTGAGGGGAGAAATGTCTGCGCAAATTTTCTTAATTCTAGGATCCATACCTTAGACAATACACAAGTTGAATTCTGAATACAGAATAAAATGAGCATATTTGGCAAGAATTGTTAACAAAAAAATCGTTAAAAATCTATTTTCGTTCATTCGTTAAAAATCTATTATCAAAGGCAAATTAGCTATAGATTTGGACACTTATCCCCATCATGTCCTTCGTGAAGAAATATACTTCTGGCTCGACAACATTGAGAACAATAATTTGAATAACTATGTTTTCAGTGAACTCTGGATGACGTGCACAGATATTGAAGTTACATGTCCTGATGCAAAACAAGGGGCTATCTCAGCATTTGCTCAAGGGATCAGGGAAATTGGACGAAAAATCTGATCGAGATGGCGATCATTGACCCAAAAGCTGAGGTACAATACATGTTACAGTTTGTTTAAAGTGATTCAGTACAAAAGGTCAATGATACATTAAATAAATATAGAAAATCAAGAACTGGATGTAAGTAAATTCATTATAGCAATTTCACATTAAAAGGAATGTTTGAATCACAGTTAACTTAATTCAGTTTTAACTAACTAATAATAAATTACCTTCCAGTTTGGTCGGAGTACTCTTGAAGTAATGTCTCATTGGTGATAGGCAGAGAATAGTTGTAAGTGCAGCCGTCCACTGACACGGGCATCTTGTCGAATGAAATGGTGCCCGCAGCAATCGCCATTTGCGTGCCTATTATCACCCAACCAATGAAAAGTAACCCTACGGTCCCACCAGTGATCACGCCCTGTCAATGAAACATTTAGAGTTCAATCAGAGAATTGTAATAGTGAGCTGTAATAGTAATCAAGTATTGTGATGTTAAGTAACGTCATAAAGGTTTGCCTTACCTACAAGGATGGACGCAAGCTTACAATGTTAATATGTGATATTTATTTTTAACATAAATTCATAATTTAATAATTGCCAAAAATTTAAGACAATTTAAAATATTTTGAATATTAATAATTATATTGAATATAAACGATTATCCTACACAATACGATAATTACCAGCGTGTTAATCCATGGGAAAAAGAGGCCCATGGAAAATAGGCCAAGAGTAGGACCATTGGTAATCGATACCAAAGATAGAGCCATCTGAAAAATTTATCAAAAGGATGATATGAAATGACATAATCGTTACTCTGCAGCGTTAATCTGCAAATGCGAAAATATTCAAGAGAAAAATTTATTTTTTAATATTTATTCCATTGTGTGAATATTTGTGATTTTCGACATTATAACTTAAGAGACATTCACCTAACTTGTAGTGAATGTCATTCACCTAACTTGTGTGAAAAAAATAAATAAAAATTTCGGAGTAGTGGCTTGCATCTAAATTCTTAATTTTTAATTGTAGTTAAATCAGATATTATTATTATCATTATCAATATTATCAGTGTGCAATATAAAAATTCTTATTGAAAACTGACCTGTAAAATTGATCCTAGTTTCTCCACAACTACAACTAGACATACACATATAATTCCTGTGATAACGACGACACTTTTCATCAAGATATTTGTTTGTCTTTCTGTTAAAGTTGTTTTGAAGAAAGTTTTATAGAAGTCTTCCAGAACTACGGCAGACATTGAATTCAGCGATGTGGACATGGAGCTGAAATGTGGAAGATATTATTTTGTAGAATATAAGTATGAAATATCTCGTGAGCATCCCTCAGAATATTCAGGTCTTGAATTAACCCTTTAGTAAAGAAAAACTCGACATTCTTCACTTTCGAGCTCCTGTGATATTCAAGCCAGCTCCTTTTCTTGTGTGCCTTAGTATTGAAAGTGATCTTGTGATCGAAACACTCTTCGCCTAAAATGTTACATCTTAGACGAACTGGTAGTTTAGTGTAGCATTTACACATCAGTTCAATCCATTCATTTTTTACCACAAAAATCGTCCCTGACATTCAGTTGGATTAGCTTTTTACTCCCGTTCCTAAATATCCTCCCAGTTACGACACATTACTGAACATTAATTCTCATTGGTTGTCCTAAAGAAAGAAGGGAAAAAGAAGCAAAAAGCTTTCCCTTGCTTCCAACTTCTTTTTTCCGTCTTTTTCCCGTCTTCCCCCCTTTTTTCAATAAACTTGCAATCAAATTGTTCAAAATATTATCTCTCCAATTTTTTTATTTTGGGCCTCAAGAAAATGTGCGCATATAATCTCTTTCCACACACGTCAAATACAGTTTTTACTGTTTTCGACTGTGGCATAGTGACGCTTGCTTACATAAAAGACAGGATGTGCCTTTGTCTGTGGAAGCCACAAATAGACAGACCATTAGGCTGAGCAGGAAGGGGGCGTGTCTAAGATGGGTTTAGGCTGAGCCAGGAAGCAGAAAGGGCGCGGAGACGCTAGGGGGACGGCAATACACGTCATAGAGGTCGGTTGTATACGTCACAGACGGCGCTCTAGCTCTGAGGGGGAGGTCACATGGGGCACCCACGTCACTTTAGGCATGGAGCGGGAGTAGATCATGTGATCAGTCGGTCATGTGACCGAATCAATTTAAAGTGAGGTAAGGGCATATTAGCCAGGATACATTGGCGGCACGGGGCCGAATTGGTATCTTCATTAACTTCTCACGCACTGCGCTCCAGGGCGAGCGGCCGGACTTGTCCGGGGAGACGTCAGTCTCATCTTTAGCGACGCGGTCAAGCGTTCGTTGTTTCTTGCGGTCAAGCAAGGGCGGGTGGGGGACTCGCAAAGTAGTCGCAGGTGGCGGCTAAGATAAGCTGCTCTTAGGAGGGTTCCGTAAAGCACGGATAAAGTAAATGCACTTGTGCAACATTGTATATATATTTCTTTAGTTTCATAAACTTGTTTTGTTACGAATCCTTCGTGTCTGTGTCTGAGTAATTAAACGACGCCACACGACCAAATAAATAAATATTATCTTTCCATTCTTAACTAATTGTCAACCCTATTCATGCCCCGAACTTACATTCAAATTACTCTTAGAATTGTCGTAAATGATAAACTTACAGTTTGTCATTGATTTCTTATACTAGCTAAGACGAAACAATAAAGAATCGTATTCCTCTAGTTATCTCTAATTCATGTATCTGCTATTAATATTTCATCCATATCTAAAGTCATTATTAAATAGCAAAAATTGATAATGAGAAATATTTCTTAATGCAACGTTTTGTTTTTTAAGCAATCTATTCCTCAATTTTAGAATTTCAAATAATTTCAGGTACAATTTCTCAGAATATTAGAAATTTTGAGTTAAATCGTGAGGATGCTCTTAAGCTCATGAACTCATGTATGCTAGTATGGCATCCTAAAGTGACGTCGTGGGAACACAACAGCAATCACAGACACGAGCTCAGATATTTACAGGTTTATTATATTTACTGGCGCCTGCCTGCCGAACAAGGAGGTTCTATGAGATATCGGTTGTCCGGGTGACGCCGCTTACCAGGCCGTGTAGCCGACGTTTCGACTATCATTTCGCGGTCTTTTTCAGAGCTGGTCTGCCATGATCGACCTTGTTGTAGAAGACCGTGAAATGATGGTCGAAACGTCGGCTACACAGCCTGTTACTCGGCGTCACCCGGACAACCGAGATCTCAACTCTGGCCGCGGAAGCCTAAGACTTCATTTAAGGAGGTTCTATTGCAGTACATTGCACTACTTTCTTCGGGCGTGTGTAGCGATACTTCTTAATTTCTAGCCTAAAAATCTCGTGACTGGAGTTCGATTCCCGCCGCTGTCTGGACAAGATTTTTTTACATTTATTTTCGCGTTGAGTAAGGTTATAAATACGGTAGAAGTCCGATTTTCATGAAAACCTGTTAAATTTGGAATATTCTAATATTATGAATCCTTAAAAATACACATTACAGAACGTGCTGTTGTTGCACCACGAGCTTAACTTATATGAATCAAATACCTTGGTAACCCTTTTTATCTTCCTGTACCATTATTCTTAAAATGTCTCATATTTATTATCATTCCCGTTCATGTACTCCTTATCTGTATCTTGTCTTATTACCTTGGCATTCAGTGCTTTTTTTATCTCCTCTACATCTGTTTCTCCTCTCGTCCTTTCTTTATCCTTCCTTTGTAATACTGTACTCTTGTCTCCTCCTAGTTTGGCCTTTTTCATTTACTACTTTCCCGTATACTATACGTACGTACGTACATAAGTTATGTAATGCTGCGCGAAAAAACGGCGGATTTTCGGCAGAAAAACTCTTATTACTGGGCCCCTGGTAACGAAAAAGTGGATAAATCCAGTTGCTAAATTAAGAAAAAATATCCTAACACGTGGTGCAACCAGAATCCCTATTTTGTGGGTCCTTGATACCGAAAAACCAATTAAAAGCAAAACGACCGTCCGTCTGTCTGTGAACAACGCTAGCGACTTAGCCGTTCAGCCGATTTTCTCCAAAATTGAAACGCTCCGATCGATATAAATAATCTCATGGCTCCTTCAATTTGAAACCGATATTTTAATTCTGGAGGGTACTTTATATGAAGCCCTGGGACATTTTCAAAATTTTCAAAAAAATGGCGCCAACAATTTGGACTAAATTTTATTGTTGGATAGTCTGAAGGCCATCTAAGAGAACGGCGTAGGTCTCGTGTTGGTTGAAAACTCTGATTTTTCGAAAATTAAAAAAATTCAAAAATTTTTCGGCATCTTCCTACAACTACAATTATGAAGTTTTAGAGTCTACAGTTTTTTCTTAATGAATAGTGTTCATAAAAACAGAACTTTAAGTAAGGCCATGTTCAATTTTTCAAAACTTTTCGAAAAATTGTGTCAAACATAAACATTTTTTTATTTTCTTTAAACCATTTTTTTCTTAAAAACCGCACAACGTTTTTTAATTAAATTGGGACCTGAGATAGCATACAGGAAGCTTAAGAGAATGGTGCAGGTTTCATGTTCGTTAAAATGGCTGATTTTGCAAAAAGTTTTTAAAATTTTAAAAAAAATTCGGCGTCTTTCTACAACTACAATTGTAAAAATATGATTGTTTCTCTTAATAAAGTATGCTCATCAAAAACAGATTTTCAAATAAGGTCATGTTAAATTTTTTGAAAATATGAGTAGTTTTTCTATAATTTCCTGACAAACATAATAGCCCGCTCGGAATTGACTGCGCTTCGTTTTCGTCGTTTTCTTACAACTACAATTTTAAAAATACAATTTTTTCTCTATTAAATGTATTTATCAAAAATACATCTTCAAATAACTTAATATTTTCAAAATACGAGTAGTTTTCCCATAATTTTGTTACAAACATAATATCCCGTTGTAAATTTACTGCGCTTCGGACAGCTGGATGCGCCGTAAATTAGAATTTGCAATTTTGTGTATTATTTCTTTGTTCGTTTTTAAAATCGGTCTTTTGTTATACATTTACACATTAATCTTTAAAGAAATTATGTCTTTTCAAATATTGGAAATAAAAATTGCTAGCTCATTAAGGAAGTACTAGCGTACCCGTGCGAGAACTCTCGCATGTTAAAACCCACCCTTTCCCTATCCATTTGTCTATTCTTATAATTAAGAAGGAAAGTTGTTAATGAAACATGTTTATTTTTTAATGTATAAATGTAACTTCTAATGTACTTGCAGAATATCAAACAAAAATAACAATACAATTCATGTTGGAAACAAATTTTCAATAAAAGTTTCTTCAGCATTATAGAGAGATATTCTCGGAACAATTCATACCTCTTTAAAAACAACTTTGAACAAATTATTCACTCCTCCTTGAGAGTTCACTTTTCTCTTTTCTTGATAGTCACAAACATAATAGAAAAGGTTTTTATTCTTCAGAAAGCAAAGCAAAGTAAAGTAGTGCGTAAATACCGATGGAGCAAGTACAACCCTACTCTGTAATATTACTTGAATTTCCTTTATTTGTTATGAGGAATAGAGGGGGTTTTGGAGAGTTCAGGGTGCCAGCTTGCTGGGGTGTATATTGTGTATTAAAAAGTATTGGATTATTTTCAGCGTTCTTACGTACTTCAAGAAAAGCAATTCCGAGCCAAAAAATAAAGTAATATTTTCACCTTCGAGTACTAAATACAATTTGTTACCATTGGAAACAATTTAGTAGGCTTAGTCTTCACTTCTGTTCATGGGAATGTTACTCAAGCGATGTTTGCATATTGAATATCTTAACGAACCGACACCTTGAGTTTAATATCAAACGGTGTATTATTTACAATATGAGTTTGCAGCTGGACGTTGATGTACATACTTCCAGACACCACCAACATTTAAATCGTGCCTTTGGACTGCGAATGTTGGCAGTTGTCGAGTGACTTCTCCTATTCTTTCTATAATTTTAAATTTACTTGCTTTTTTTAATTAATTCACGTAGTATTGTAGGCCAGCGCGATTTGATTTTTGTTTTTCATTTATTTCAAGCTATTTTATTTAGCTAATTTAAAACGTTTGTTCTTTATGTTGTGCGATACACAAGTTTTCTCCTACTACTTCCGCGTACCCGTGCGAGAACTCTCACATGTTAGACCCTATGTTAGATCCCTATCCTTATATTTCCATTTTAAGAGGGCAAGTAGTTAACGAAACGTGTTTATTTGTTTAAAAATATATAAAGGTAACTTGCAATGTACTAACACAATATCAAATAAAATAAAAAACAATGCAATTGATGTTTAAAATAAATTTTCAATAAATATTTATTCAGTATAATGGAGAGTTTTCTTGGAACAATTCACAGCACTTCCTTAAAGACAACATCTGTAGTAATTATTCAATATTCTTTGACAGCTAGCTTTAGCTTCTCGTGAGTCACAGAAATATTAGGAAAGCTTTTTACTTTTGAGAAAGCTACATGTCTGAACCCGCTGACTTTAAAATTTCATCGAATGATAACGAAAATACTGGTACAGGTAAAACACAGTCTTCACTCTTCTCTGTGAACCCACATCCCTCCTCAATTAGGTACACAGCACTTACAGACACTGGTAAAACGTTAATTGATTGGTTTCACTACACGCAAAGAAACAACCTTCATAGGTATCAAGCAACAGTACTTCTAGTTGTTGCTGGAGAGCAAATCTTGAATTAATGATTATGCAAATAAACCTCGTCAGACTGCACAAACTACGGTGTTACCAGAAAGCGTAAATAAAGATTGTCAAATCTAAGCCTTCTAAGCGTGTCGCCACAAAAATTGCTACCAGCAGGAAGGGCTGAAATATTGAGGTGGCCTTGATAGTATTGAAGCGTGGAACCGAAAAGTTAATTGAATGGATCGGGAAATATCTCATCTTATTGATTATGGTGTGAAAAATGTTTACTTCTTAAGGCTCTAAAACGCTTTGTTTATGAGTTATTTGCCGATATAGATTGACATGTGATGCGGGCTGCATTTTACATGAATATTTCGATGCGTTTTTTTAAAGAAATCATCCATATTTTTAAAGTCAAAGTGGAATTCGTCAAGTCTCCGTAAAATTCTCTTTCTTTAGAGCACTCATTTATAAAGATTGGTTGCGTGTGAGAGCCGGAACGCGAAGGTATACTACTGAAATAATACAGGAGACGATTGACAATGCAGGAACGCAACAATTGAATTCCGTTCCGCTGTCGTGAATTTCTGTGAATTAAGTGTCCTTGTTGTGACTTGATAGACATGTGTGATATCAGACTTCTTTTTTCCAATAAATTTTACAAAACCTTTGTATTATATTTTTATTCAGTTGTGGAATTTACATAGTTTTGACAAAACTGCGATGGAAACAGCGAGTTGTTCGCGCTGTGTAAGATATATAGGTGTATTCACTCCGTCTAAAACTGAAGCTTATGTGAGGCTAATTCTCACAGTTCACGCATAGTGCTGCGGTTGGGTCTCATTTTGCCAAGGTTGTGATTGGTCGTGTAATGTGTAACAGCCACAGTTTAAGATGTCATCTCAAGATGTATATCTTACACCGCGACCCGGACCGATAGGGACAAGCGAGGAAGTAGCCTCAAACTGACTTCAGAAAATTTGCCCTTAAGGCGGCTAGTTAACACATCTATATATCTATATCTATCTATATATCTATATCTACATCTATATCTATACACCGTGGTTGATCGCTTCTTGGTTGAATGGGACGTTTTCAAATAATAGCTAAGATGCTGTAGGGCAGAAAGTGCAATATTTCAATTCTATGTAGCTGCTTCCAATACGGGAAAGTATGTATACGGATAAGTAAGTATACGGGAAAGTATGTACTGTTGTAGCACGACTAATTCTCTTTCTTGATCTAACACGTTTTCACTTTTTCCTTCCTTCTCCTTTCAGTACATCTTCGTATCTTATTGCTCTATAACCCCAGTTTTCAAGAGACTAAATGTTTTTGAGTCATTTATAGTTTTTAAAGGTTTTCCACTCAATTGGTTAAATGATAGTACACATTGTTTTTCGGTTAAATGAATAAAATAAATAAACCAATCATCTTCCCTCTTTCAGCCCCTGTTATAACTGAATTTCTTGGTGTATTCTTCTTTAAACCTATGCACCACTTCGAAAATCACTCCTGACATCTCTCTACTTTCCGTCTTTTTACGCATCCCAACAACACAGCTACGCACTGTAATTTAATTCCGATTAAAATGTCGAAAATCCTTATTTGCTTCTTCCCATCCATAGTGAATTGCATCTTATTAATCTCCCTTCCTTTCCTTTTGCAAACCTCCATTTTTTTTGCATTTTCCTTTATTTGACCTTCATGAGCTCCTTTATCCTGCAAAATGTACCCTAAGTACTTATACTCCTTGCCTCTACCTACGCTTTTTTTTCTTTTCAATCTCATCTCCTCTCCTTTCTTCCTCCGTTTGAATATGTCATGAAGTTTCATTGTTACCAACTTGACTGCATTTTTCTGTCTTCTTCCTCTCCTCAGATTTTTCCAGCCTTGTTAATATCTCCCTTATTTCTTTCTCCTTCTTGACAGTAATTATTACAACATCATTAGCACATGACAAATACATAATATACCTTCTTTTTCCATATCATTTCTTCTCCCTCTTGTTCTCTTCCAAACCCTGGTGCCATTGTTTCACTTCCTTTTAACAGTGTGTACATAATTCTCTTCATGTATTCATATCTATTCTGTTAGCACATTTTGGTCGGCGCGGACACGTTCCTGCGACTTCCGCCCACCTGGGCACTCTTTGGAGTACTTCCCGCTAAATTATGGGAGTTCCATGCTAGACCAGGGTGTCATGGGGGCGCCAATTCCAAAATTCGCGCGTCCCACTTAAAAAAAAATGGAATGAAGACATTAATTAAATCATTGTTTCCCCGCGCCTTGATGCATATGACAGTTCTTCCGCCGCCCTGCCAGGTTGCAATCAGCTACCCTCGCCGCCGACACCGGTGACGTCACTACATCACCACCGTCACCGCCGCCACCAACACCATCGCGCCGTCGCGCCCGTATCTCTCCCCCCGCCTACGTCCGCCCCCCGCCGCCAGCTAGCCGGCTGCCCGCCCCTCTGCGCCCTGCCCGGGGTCGGAACCCGGGGCAGCGCCAGAACACGCGCGGACAGCGGGCGACACAGCTGGTGGAGTGTGGGCCAAGCGGAAGGAGCTATGGTGGACCGGGAGCATGAAGCATCCACGGCGGTGAAGGGCATTTTTCACGCTTTCTGCATTTGAGACCCTCTACTAGACAGCGGTGTGAGTTGTAGGAGCGGTGGTGCTGTGACAGTGGTGTGGTTCGACAACCCAGCCATGTGTGCCTCGTAACCTTTCAATGTTACATTCATTTGGTTTTTGCTTGCTGTGTTAGTCAGGTAGCATCGCTTGGTCGGTGTGTGCCTTTAATTTTGTGTTTCGCAACACTGCAAGAGTTTTGTGAAATTGTAAAAGTTTTTTTTGTATTCTTTGACAATTCGAACCTCTTTAATTCCTCTTCCCCCTCTCTGTTTATCCCTTTCCATACTTCTCTCTCTTCAATTGCCCACTTCCGTATCCATTTCCCAATATCCACGTCATAGAGTAAAGATGTATACATCCTTAGTCTATGTCCACGTCCTGTGTCCTCTTGAACTCTCTATATTCCCTAATCTGTTTTTCAACGAAGCCTGTCCTCCACTATCTAGGTATTTTTTGTTAACTTTATCTTTTGCATACCCAGTCCCACCACCTTGAACTTTATTTCATATTGAATTCCCATTCACAACCCTCTCTTTTTTCTCTAAAATCCCTTTACACTTCCTCCTTTCCATTGTATCACTATTGACTTACGATCTGAGTCCCCTTTATACATTACATTTGTCCATATTATACGGCGTGTACCACCCGATCTAAGCAAATGAGAGTTTTAATAAACTAAAACCGGTTTAAGTGGCTCAGTCAACTGAAATCACTGCAGTGCCTCTGTCCGGGACACTTGCTTGTCAGCTAGGTCGAATTCATTCGCAGTCTGGAGGAGAATTCTTGCGGCCGGCTACTCTCATCGGTAGTTTTCCATGGTTTCTCCGATCAACACCAGGCGAATGCCGGAGCAGTACCCTAACAAACGCGTCACGGACCGCGCGCGATCTCTCCTTCCTCTTCGTTGTCCTATCCTCACCCTTATTTACACACGCTTACACTCGCATGTACAACACTATCACACCTGCCGGGAGACCGGTAGGGAGTTAAGAGCTTGTCCCTGCTGGGGCGGTACTCCGCTGGAGGGGGATACTTCTTTGGGGAAAAAACCTCTGCAAGCCGACAGGTATGTCAGCGTCTGATCTCTTCATCTAGCGGGGGAAAATCACCGCAACTGACCGCTATAAAAACATGCATGACTACACATACGGACGAATGACCTTGACAGTTGACGTGCCCGGATTAACTAATCAATCAGTTTAATAAAAATGTGTTCTAAATCTACGTGCCATAAGTTTTCTTTTTTATTTATACAACACTATTGCGTGAGGGTAAATGTTACAGTTCTGTTACAGAGGGTACGGTTACAGAGGGTACAAGGGTTCTGTTACAGAGGGTACAGAGAGTACATTTCTCGTCATACGCAGTTTTTAACTGTTTTTGACGTAAATAAATAAAAAATAAATAAAAAAAAGATTCAAGAGAATGATTTAGAAATCAAAAGATTACCTTAATGCTGCACTAAAAACTCCTGCAATGAAACATCCGGGAAGTCCAGGCAGATGGCCGATTGTACGCATCATCAGCAGAGGAAGTAACTGGTCAGTCCTCTTGGCTAACTGCAAAATAAGAATGGGATGTTACGCTTTGACCTTAATGCTCAAAGAACTACGAAATTCAAAATCTTCATTTGAAATTTCACCTGTGTTGTGAGAGGATCGCAGTCATAATACGTCGCATAAATGAGTAAACCAGCGTAGGAACAAAGCACCACAAGAAACACCGCTCCCAAGACGAAAATCCACACTGCCCTGTGCGCAAAATAAATACAGGATAAATACATTTTCTTTTGGGTAATGAGATGTAAAAGTGCTAATTGTCCAAAGGAAACAAAACTTACAGTTTTGATTTCCCCAACGTGGGCAGGCAGAGATATCGTTGCATCATCATCTGACTGACACCGCTGGATTGCATCCAGTGGAATAATCCTCCCACTATCAGCACTAAAAGAGTGTGCCTCTCCAGAGGGTCCATGCTGAGACTAAAGAGTGGAAAGAGTAGAATATATAAAATAGGAAAAATATAGAGAAACACGCTTCTAATAGCATACAATATTATTATTATTATTATTATTATTATTATTATTATTATTATTATTATTATTATTATAGTACTTCACGACTAAAGGTGTTATGAATCGGTTGAATACTATAATATTACCTCAGGTTGCAAACAGCTTCCTAAGGAGCAGATCTAGGGAATGTCGGTACCTTTACAAAACTTTGTGCAAAATGTGGGCTGTTCCAAATAAAGCAATGCCTTGAATTTCTCAGTCTTTTGAATGACCTGGGAGTTTAGCCAAGTTCTTTCACAAATATGGGTAACAAATCCCAGAACTCCGATAACTATCGGGTCGACCTGTGCTGCCACATTTAGCCGATATCGATTTCCTGACTTTTATTTAAGACGTTTCAATGCGGTAAAGTCCCACGAGGGAAGATCCCAAGTAGGGTAGTTCAGATAATATGTGTGTCTGTACGTGTCATAAAAGAGTGCTAATAAGTTATTTCCATTCTTTCCTTTCCTTCGTCGTCCTTAATAACACGTTCCCGAGAGTGGTTCTACGTTTGTAGCTCGATGAGTATTTTTTTGTCGTCTCAGGTTTATTTTTCCAATAGTTGGTTGTCAGGCTGTAACTATACTACGTCAGTCTTCACAGGTTTTTTCACACGACGTATTTTACTCATTACCATTTAATTATTTGTGCTTTCACATTGATAACTTTTACTTTTCTTTTCTTCAGTTGTGTATTCTCGTCTTTCCTTCTTCATGCAGTGTAATTACAGTGCAATACAGATCCACTGCAATCCGAGCAGCGAATCGTTTGAAGATTGCCACGAGCCTTCACATCCGCGAGTGCGTTACACGATATTTTGCAGTGCCGTACATGTTATTTAGGAGAACGTCGTTCCTAAATAAAATAAATTTGCTCACAAATACCAACTTAAATTTGGATATTAGAAAGAAATTTCTGAAAAGTTATGTCTGGAATGTTCTGTTAAACGAAAGTGAAGAATGGTCGCTTTTAAAAACGGACAGGAGTCGTTTAGAAGTTGGTAAAAATTATGTGTAATGGCAAAAATTAATGAAGGTTTCCTGGACTGAAAAAATTTCAATTAACGTAATTTTATAGAAAGTGAAAGAGAGTAGATATCTGCTAAAAACCATTTGGAACAGGAAAGCAAAACTCTTTGGACATATTTTTAGAAATAATCAATTCCTAAACACAGTTTTGGACTGTAAAATAGTTGGAAAAAGAGAAAGAGGGAGACCTAGAATGCAAATTTTAGAATAACTAAAAACCTAACTACATTTTAGAAATTACATAGAGATGGAAAGGACAGCGGAAAACAGAATGTCATGGCGGCAGCGACAAGGCACTTTTTGGCCTTTAGTATGATGATGACATATAGTATACTTTTATCATTTATCCTCAAGACTGCTACTACATACTGTTTCCTTAGAAACGGATATCTTCTTTGCCATATCTAACAGATTCAAGATTCTTTGCAGTACGAAGATTAATACAACGTTGATATTAAAATGTCTACGATATTAAAATCAGGTTGGTAACACTTGCCAACTGACACTCTGGAACAAAAAGTTTATTCCTATTGTTTTTGTTTCCTTCGTTGTCCTTGCCCAAAGGTTGCCTGCAGACATTCGTCAGAATAACAGGTTCTCTGACGTCCCACGTTTCTTTCTCTGATTCTTGGGAACCACACGTGACTGGGAATCCATCTTCGCATGGAGGTGTCACGTGTTTCCATGACGTGTCCTGCCCGTTTTTATTTGAATTATTTTCGCTTCCCTACATTCATCTTTTATTCTTATTTTTAATTTTTTTTCTACTCCCATTGTATAATTCATGATTTCATCATGAATCATGTCATCAATTCATTCTGTCATTTGATGATTGTAACTCGTTGCATAATGATACTCATTACGAATCAGTTTTCATAATGAAACGTGCTCTTGACCAGTCACAGAGAAGCTTACAAACCAAGTATTGACACTTCATTAATCATTGAGAATCTTTATAGTAAATGTTTCGTTCGATTGTATACATTTAAATTGTATTTAATATTATATTCTACTTCTCAGCGTTAATTTATTTTATTCGTAGTAATTTTTAACGTGAAATATTATTTAAAATAAATTGGTTCGTAATTTCACTTTGATCTTATTTGACTAGCGCTGTGTTTGTTATTGGAGAGAACATTTGCTTGGGTTCTGAACGCTAGTCATTTTGGGTTATATGTTGCTGCCGTGTGGTCTTAAAAACCAGCCAATTCTTTAGTTTAAAATGTCTAGTGAATCGAAAGGGGACTTGACACTTTCAGAAATAAGAGAAGAAGCAAAAATGATGTCCGAATTAGTGCCGAAATTCTGTACTCCGTCACTGGCGATCTGGTGAACCAAAGCCACCTGGGTTGGGGTGGGTAGCGAGCTGTCCGCTAGGTGGCCTTGCTGAATCCTGCATGCACTCGCTCGTTCCTCGCTCGTATCGTAATATCACACTCGTGTATATTACGATACGAGCTCACCCATCATTACATTATCGTTTCATAATGTACTATTATACTTATTGCAAAGTCAATAGGTAAAAACTATTTTCAGATTTAATGATGGCTTGATCGATTCAAGATCGTGGCTGCACCACGTGTTAGGAGATTTTTTCTTAATGTAGCAACTCGATTTATCCACTTTTTCGTTACTAGGGCTCTGTAACATGAGTTTTTCTGCTGAAAATCCGCCGTTTTTTCGCGCAGTATTACATAACTTTCCTTATACCATACGTACGTATCTATAGTATACGGGAAAGTAAAAGAAAAAAACTACATATTGGCTGAAATCGACAAAAAATGCAAAAAAAGACGTACAAAAATGGGCCAGTTCCTTTTGTAATAACATAAAATGAATTTCTATTCTAAACGTCCGTTTTATGAAGTGAAAAAAATGACATTTCATTCAAAGCCGCCCCCTAGTAATTGTGATATAGTTCATTTTATCGCAGCAGATGGTCGCTCGCTCGAGGACGAGCGGACGCGGTTGCTAGAGGTCATTTGGAAAACTCGCATTCCTCTATTTCCACCATTTTAATGTGACATTTCAACGAATTCTAATAGATCCGCGAAGAATTGCAGGGTCAGTGATGTTCCTCTGCCATCTACTTCGACTGCCTCCATGAACATATTGATATTCCATTTCATTCTTCAAGAGAATAAACAATATTCTTGATCGAAGGAAATTTTGGATTGAGTGCTTCGACAGATTTGCCGTATTTTGGATTCCTTACGAATTATTCTTGTATGCGCATTCGCACAAAAGCTCCTGATGGGGCGAAGGCCTAGCAGCGGCGTCCCGGCCCTGCGGCCATGGGTTGACGGGTACGTGTGGTTAGCACACAGAGATCCAGGTACGCCGCACTCTGGTCTTCTCAACCTGAGAAGTGAGCTTTCTCATCGACACACAGCATTGGATACTTGGACCTACGAATTATTCTTACGGAACTAATAATCTACGAACGTATGAAGTTGTTCATTAGTTTTACGATAACTCAAGTACAGAACTGTAACTCGTGCATTTTGTGCTATTTATTACATACTCAGCGTTTGTTACTTCTTTTGAAATTCATTTTCACAAAGTGGTGGTCGACGAAAGTAACTGTCGCGACAATACTTCTGGAGAATGTTACAACAGGGACGCTATGTAAACATAAAGACGCCGATTGTAATGTAAGATAAAGGAGATGCAAATTATCGATTCGCAACGCAGACGGGGACACAAGACACTTAATAGTATCAGTAACGTCGACATTATATTACGAGTAATAACTTTATACTACATATAACCCTACATATAGTACCATATAACCCCATATAATTCCATTAAACAACATCATTGAATAGTACTTGATAGTATGAGTATATGGACGAGTAAATCAAACAAAAACACGCAGGGCTTGTTTTCTGGCGGAACGCAACGCAACGTAACGGAATGGAACTATTTCTGCCGGTACCTCGGCAAGGAAATAGAAAAACACAGCAAACGAAAAGCAGAGCACAAACATTTGGCAACTTCGATTTTTAGTTCAACCAACTTTCGCTTTTAAGACTAACAGATTTCATCGCTACTAATTTCCAAAAATCTAAACATACATTAGCACTATTTTTGGACGTAGAAAAAGCGTTCGATAAAGTATGGCACCAAGGTTTACTATATAAAATACGGCAATATGGATTCCCGCAATATTTACAAAAAATAATAAAAAGTTTTCTAATAAATCGTAGTTTCAAAGTACAAGTCAATTTAGTACAGTCCTCTGTTTATGATATCACGGCCAGTGTCCCTCAGGGATCGCCTCTGTCACCAACCCTATTCAATATATTTATTTCAGACCTTCCACAACTAAAGCATTCAAAAATAGCGTTATTTGCAGATGACACCGTAATATTTACAACACATCAAAACTTAACATTAGGACGAAACAAACTTCAAGATGATTTAAACACACTTACAGAATGGTTTCAGCAATGGAAAATTAAAATCAACCCAACTAAATGTAAAGCAAAAATTTTCTCATTAAAAAAAATCTATACTATAAATCCATTAATTCTAAATAACACATATATTCAATGGCTCTCCCCTACAACTTCAGTAAAATATTTAGGACTTCACATTGACAAAAGGCTAACTTGGAAAGAACACATAAAAATAACAGCTAACAAAACATTCATAAAAATGTTAAAACTGTACCCACTAATTAATAAAAACTCAAAGATCAACATCGACACGTCAATATCCATTTTCAAATATATAATAAGGCCTTCACTAACATACGCCTGTCAAATTTGGGGAGGTGCGGCAAATAGAAATTTAAACAAATTACAAGTGATTCAAAACAAGTATCTACGCTGGACAGTAAATGCACCTTGGTATATCCGCAACGAGCAAATTCAAAAAGAACTCGCTATATGCCCAATAAAACAATGGATAGACAGACTCTCCACCCGATTTTATGCAAACCTACCATCCTGCCCTGCAACCCAAAAATTTAAGTTAGGTTCAACTTCAAAACCATATCCAAGAATCAAAAGTCGGCATTCTAAAGATTTACTTCGACCTCCATAAAATAGCAGAAAAGAAAGCAGTTATTAACAACAAATTAGAAATAAATTCGAGTAGTTAGAGGACCCTTCCTGGACACTCCTCGGTAATTAGTTAATATTTAATTGTAAATTCAAAAATATGTAAAATAAGCCGAATGTTATTAACTTTGTACAAAAATTGTATGTATGATTCAAAACCTTGAAAGGCCTAACAGGCCGAACAAGGATTAATAAATTATTAAAAAAAATTAAAAAAAAACAACTTTCGTAAACTCAGAATTAAATGCTTTTTGTATCGTTTCTTGGAATGTGATAAATTATTAGTAAAACAACAATAAAATATCATTATAAACTCTAATTTTCATTCACTACTATTAATATTGTATTCTCACAGACACAGTGCTACAACTAATATTTTATTATGTGCAATGTCTAATTATTAAAATATGTCATAAATACATAACTATTTTATGAAATTAATAATATTAATTTGGGATGCGTTCCGGAACCTAAAATTTTATAAAACAAGCACTAAATATGAGCATGGCTACTTACTTGGGCTTCTGGAGGCGGCCGCTGAGCTGCGCGCGCTCCCACACCACGCTCACGCCCCCGACGTCCGCCGTCCCCTTGGCGATGACGAGCAGCAGCGAGCCGAACATGGCCACCGTCTGCACCACGTCCGTCCACACCACGGCCTTCAGCCCGCCCTGCCGCAACACACCACTCACACGCCTTGATTGATTGATTGATTGTTAGTGATTCAACTACTAGGGCCATTGGTTGATTGATTGTCAGTGATTCAACTACTAGGGCCGTTGGTTGATTGATTGTTAGTGATTCAACTACTAGGGCCATTGGTTGATTGATTGTTAGTGATTCAACGACTAGGGCCGTTTCTTGATTGATTGTTAGTGATTCAACTACTAGGACCATTGGTTGATTGATTGTTAGTGATTCAACGACTAGGGCCGTTTCTTGATCGATTGTTAGTGATTCAACTACTAGGACCATTGGTTGATTGATTGTTAGTGATTCAACGACTAGGACCGTTTCTTGATTGATTGTTAGTGATTCAACTACTAGGACCATTGGTTGATTGATTGTTAGTGATTCAACGACTAGGGCCGTTTGTTGATTGATTGTTAGTGATTCAACTACTAGGGCCGTTGGTTGATTGATTATTAGTGATTCAACTACTAGGCACATCATTCCCGTAAGTGTAGAGCATGTTTTGCTCGGCAGGTGGCGGTGGTCTTCCCCCGCTGTACGGCAAGATCCGGTGCCGACCTACCGGAAGCTAGCGGGGATTTCTCTAACCAGGTATCTTCTACCAGCGGGGCACCGCCCCTGCCAAGACAAGCTCTAAGCCCCCGACCGGTCTCTAGGCATGTGTGGTAGTGTAATGTGGGTAAGTGTAAGTGTGTGTGGAAGGGGTGAGGATAGAAGAAGGAAAGATCACGCGCGGTCTGTGGCCCGTTTGTTAGGGTACTGCTCCGGCATTCGCCTGGTGTTGATCGGAGAAACCACGGAAAACTACCGATGATATCAGCCGGCCGCTAGAATTCTCCTCCAAACAGCGACTGAATTCGACCTAGCTGACAAGCTAGTGTGGAAGATCCTGCCGCCGTGGGGAGTGGAGTCCTAGGACCTCCCGGCCAGAGGGACTGCAGTGACATCAGTTGATGCCCTGAGCCATCTCTCCCGGTCAAACCTGATGCTATCTAATCCATTTCATATTCATGGAAAATGTCTTCTGTATTTGTTAACGCCTTAATCTGTATTAAAGAACGTTCGCTATATTTGTACTCTGACTTCAAATGTACGTTGCCCCTAATATTCATCTTTAAGAATTGTTGCTGAACATGCACAATAGAATTCAAACATTTATTGTTCTTAATGTTGTGCTTGTTTAAAATAATATACGTGGAAATAAAACATTTCGCCTCATTCAATAAAGTCAACAGTCTGGTAAATGTATTTTGTAAGGGAGTAATTTTTAAAAGTATTTTTTGTATTTAGAAAACCACTTTTTGAATTATTTTTACTTTTTTAAATGCATCAAAACATTTCTGTAATGGCATACTGGACACCGGCTTCATACATCCTTTATTTCTTCTCCCATTTTAAATATTTTAATTGATTTTATTCAGTCTATATTTGATAATAACCAAATGCCTTCTCATTTCGCACGGCTGTGGAAGGGCATTACAAAGTTTAAACATATTTTTATGGATTAATTAATTACTATCAAGATAGGTTGTTAGTTTTGTGAAGCAAGTGCCACCTATCTTTGTTTTGGAAAACTCAATTAGAATCACAGAGTATCCTCTCGGCTACAAGTTGACCTGTGCTGTGTTCAGGGAGGATAAGGAAATGCTAATGTTATTGACGATTAAAGGTCATACTTCGTGCCGCATTACTATTGGGTACACCAGTTTCATTCATTCTCCATAAATTGTCTACCTAATGCTGATATTGTTTAAAATCCTTGTTTTTCAATCTTTTGGGAAAGTATACAATATTAATGCAATAAATCTCTCGAAATAATTTAATTCACATTCTCATCCAAGTTTCCATAATCTATATCTACTTCTCTCAACTTGGATGTTGCTTCCTCGTTTCAACTCTTGAATTGAAACGAGTATACTGCATCTCACACATTTTTGGGAAACGAAGATCTGTAGAGATTATCTTATGAAAATGTAAATTATCAACTTGACCTTGATCGAAAATCAATATTTTAGTGTATTTTTTTTAGCGAGAGACGAATTGCGATAACTCCAAGATTCTTCCTGTTTTGAACACAGCATGGTGAAGCCAATTGCGGTCACGAGAGTTTGAAAGAATTAACTGAATTCTAAATTCTTCGTGCACTCGGCAGGGGCGCTAGTGATAGCTGTAATACTGACTGGGCACAGTCGTGAAGTGGCGGCCAACGACGGCGACTTGCAGCAGAGGTACTCACCACGCACGTGTAAAAGATGCACACCAGGCACACCAATGGAGACACGATGTGAATGCTGGCGCCAGTCACTGCGGAAATGTAAGTACAATGATGTTGCATACATAAATCATGTAATATTAATAATAGTGTGATGTTAATTGATGGTATTGTTGGTTGATCCTGACTGTACGGTACCCTTGCTGTCATGGCCTCAATACGTTCTTGCGTATCGTACCGATAGGCGATTTTGTCCCCGCCGCATTATAATGCCAAATTACTTTCAAAGGTAAGTTTTCTCGTTTCGCTCGCCCGGATCCAAGTCAAGACGACGCTCAGGCCTTCGGCCCTCGCGTTCACTATAAACAACCTTGAGTCTATCCCTCGCATAATTACCAATTTACTTTTATAAGAAATCACTTCAGTATTCAAACTGCGCAATGAACGGTACTTACGAACATATTAAGGACGCCGTGACAGCAAAGGGGTACAGTTAGGATCAGCCGTATTCTTTATTGATGGTATTTTGCTTGGGGGATTAATTTTATTTCAATCAGCAAAAGACAGCGAATAGAACCCGTCGCCAGCAACAATGTTATTTTATTTCACTGTGGTTATGGCTAGTACGTTTATGACTGAATTTTAAGATATTTATGTATACGAATCTTATTTTACAAATGAACACATTTTATTTAAATTTTTACAATTTCATTATTTACTACGTTTTTTGTTAATACGAGTAGATTTTATTTTTCTTCCGAGAATTGAATATGGTTAAAAATCTTTTAATTTTTTTGTAAATTGTAACATTTTTAATAAGAAACGAAATTATTCATACCCTCAAAAACCATAATATTCGTAATAATATTTAAGATACAATTTATTGCTTCACGCCATATTTAATATCTTTAAGAGAGAACAACTAAAATGACAATTGACCAATTAAAAAGTGCAATTCTGTTTAGACACTACTGTCTTAACGATCTCGGCCACCGGGGATCGGCAACATGTTCTTTAGTAGAGGTCAATATCAACATGTATATTTTAACATGATATAGTACATAAACTTTTTATTGACTGAGTATTTCATTCCAAGAATTAACGTTATGTTCTTGCATTTATGTTCTTGCATTGCTGATATGTAGGTATTAACAAAAGTATAGATTGAAATTTTCCGTTAAAAGTATCTTGATTAGCTAATAGCTACCTTGATTGAAGGCCAGTGCTGCTACATACATGACAATTGGTAGCCATATAATCTGGAAATGAGAAAATTTGTTGCAATTATACTTTTTATACAAAAAAAGTACTGAAGGAAGGATATTTACCGTTCCAATAAAAAAGAGGAAAGATCCAAAAACACGCGCAGATTTACTGAATCTCAGTTCCAAGTACTGTAAAGAAAGAAACAGCATTACAACTTCTGTTATATTTCGTGCAGGGTTACTTAGAGGGGAGTATGTATTTTACAAAAAGAAAATTGAAAAAGTTCCAGACTTGGAAAAAAAATTAGGGAAGTAATTCCAAAATTAAGGGCGTAGCCATCATGGACAACATCCAAAAAAAGTGTATTTCGTTAATGAACGTTTGGTATCCTGTAATCCAAAAAGTAAATATTAAAACATAATGGCTATTGCCCAAATAAGCATTAAAGTATACGCAGTGCAAATTAGAATCGATCCACATGTTGGGATTTATTTTCTGTACAATGTATACCAATGGCCATGAAAATTGCATAAGTCACTGAAACTCTCAATTATTGCCGCCGCATTTTATGTTAGTTCACTTAATGGATCGATTTCTCGAGCAATACTCAGAAGCAATTTGCATAGAGCCATGGTCAAACACTATGAGTATTTTCTGTTCAAACATAACTGTTACTGCTGTACCTCGTAGGTCGAGGTAATGCCGAGTCGATGGAACGTTGGTAGAAACATCTCAGACAAAACGAGCCCCATGAGTACAGTGGAAATGCAAATGTACACGTACTGAATTCCATAAAGGTACACCTCTGTTGGGGTACCGAGAAGCGTGATGCCAGACACATAACTGCAAAGTAAGAACAAAAATCTAAACACATGGGTGAAAAATATGAAATAAATTTTTTTCAAGGACTGTGCGGAATATAAAACTAGTTTATTTCAGTAAATTAAACTAGTTTAAGGCAGAGCTTGAAACCTCAGCTCTAGTAGGAAAATTTACAAACGATAACTTTTTTACAAGAAAATACATTTAAATTGTTTGCAAGATATAAGCATGTTGCAAGTTATATGCATATATCCAAGATGTATGTATGTTTGTATCCAAATATTTTTAAGTTGTTCGGATCCTAATAGTCGGATGTAAAAGATGACTAACTATAATTTGAATTCTACTAATCTGAATTGCAGATATACCCACTCCTTAAATGTTCTATTGTTTTATTAAATAAATTTAATAAACGATGCGTTAACTTTTGTGTGGCCTTTCCTTAACACTATCGCTTCTGTGCGCTTTCACTTCACCTTCTGCGACGTAATGTATTTCTTTTTTTCCTATCCTTGTACGTGTGCGTGTACTTTTTCGTACGTCAGTACGCGTACTTTTTCTTTAGCTATTAATTATTTTTTTCTCTTTTCTTGAACCTTTAACTTTTTTTAAAATTTTTCTTTAACTGTTAACTATTTAACTCTTAACCCGTGTATTAGAAATTGTATTCGAAAAAGTCTGGATAAAAATTAAATCGAGAGTTACTCGTCAAAGAAGTCTTCAGTTTCAAGGCGCATTTATTTTGGAATCGACCGCTGTGTCATTTGTGTCAGAAAGTAGTATCACACTTTTCAGTGCGCGCAAAAAATGTGTAATGATTGGGGTTCTCGTCGACTGAATTGGTAAAGGTTTCTGTGGTGTTAGTTTCACTCTGTACACTTCATTTGAGCAGATTTAAAAATCGACGCGAGATATATTTCCTGCGTATATTGCCTGATGTAAATATACAGACTCCCCAAGGCCAGGGGTTGGAAGGACAGGGGACACTGTCGTTGAAACGGGAGCATCGGTATCAAAAATTTAAGTCTAGAAAATATTCTAGAAGTATTCCGTAGAAGAATTCTATATTAAAAACGAGTTTTGAGATAATTTGAAGGTATCTACAGGGGTGAAACTTTGTGAATTGATAAATACTGCTTTATGGTTTCTCATGAATTATTACAACTTGACTCATCAGATTGAGAATAATTACATTTAATTTTGTAATAAAAAATAAAAAGTGAAAAATATTTATATGATACATTGTTTTATCATTTTCTATGCCTGAAGACCAGGATACTGCATTATGTTTAAAATATCTTTTCATTGTGCACTTAAAATGCACAAATAAAAGGTAAATCCTCTCAAATGAGCTGCACTATGTGCTTTTATAATATTTTAAAGAAAAATATGTGTTGTGTTCCGTTTGTTACATTTTGAGTCGCAGCGTTCAGTTGTTAATACTCTCTTTAATGGAATACTAACTGCAAAAATAATTGCCTTTCTCTCCGATTTGTTCTGCGTTTTGTCATCGTCGCTACAACCAAGCAGAAGCAACCCGGGCAGGATGTATTGGTATATTGATGTATCGAGGGGCGTGTATTGGCTAGCGGAGAAACGTTACACCGCGGAGGCCTGCGTTTGATCTGTGGCCAGTGCATGAGGAATTTGTGGTGAATAAAGCTATCTCTCGCCAGGTTTTCTCAGCTTCTTATTCCATTTCTCCACTCTATTCACCTCATTGCCATTACCGCTGTCGTCTATAGATTTGAACATTACTCAAAGGTCTCAATGACTTTCACTGTTGAAGGGCGTCTAATGTATTTGGCGTACGGAGTTGCTAGAGGCATGACTCCTCTTAGGCAGTCGAGTTTTCGACCTTGGCTCCCTTGGAAGCCTACTTCCGACGCGGGTCTGGGAACCCTATCGAGTAGGCGCGCCTCGCGGGCGGTCCCCTGGTGCGCCTGGGGTTTGACTCTCACGTTTTCCGACAGGTGTCGGTCTCAGTTAACTATATCCGAGGTATCTGGCTCGGGGAAAGTGAGAGTTCGTTAGTGCGGGGTATTGTCGGAGGGATTTCATTTTACCGAGTATCTACGAGGGTTGTTTTACATGCCACAAGAGTGATATGGCTACTGTAGATTTTCGACACTCCACCCTTCGAAACCCCGGGACCCAACCCGCGCAAAGGAGGTTCAGAGGTCAGTAAGCCCTCTAAGGCTAAGGTCCCTTAAAATCTCAAGACATTTAAATAAATAAAATAATAAATTAATAAAAACTTACACAAATATATGACTATATTACATAAATATACAGTGATAATAAATAAAAAGGAAAAGAATTGACGACTCCCGTCACCTGGCAATGAGCGACATGCTGACCGGCAGCGTGCGCATGCGCCGTCCTCCCATGAGGTAGTCGTCCGCCGTGGTCGCCTCGCCCTCGCCCTCGGCCTCGTCCACCCCCCGGGGCCGGCGGCCCGCCAGCGCGAAGTACAGCCCGATGGCCGCGCACAGCGCCAGCATCGCCCCGAACACGGCGTAGTCGGCGGCGCCGAACAGCTCGTGCGTCTCCGGGGCGCCGTCCATCGCGGCGCCGCGCGTCTCTCGGCACCTCCTCCGGCGCGGCGCGTCAGCCGCGGAGCGACACTGCAACCAGGCGCCCGACTCAGCTCCTCGCCCGCTCCGGATGTGCACTGCGATTGTCGTAACTTTGCCCCCGATAGGAATCAGCTATTTCGCTGCCATCCACTCGCGAGCTTTTATTTCGCGACAGTGACGCTATGGTGACGTTCAAGCTCCCGATTCGATGAAACCGTCAACAGCTGATTTCTGTCAGGGGCAAAGTTTAAAAAATCGCAGTATACAGCGATTTTTATAAGAAAGGGCCGTTTTGACAGCTAGTGCTGGCAACGTAACAGAAGGTTCTGTGGTCGTTGTGTCCTTGAGCCCATTTGATTCTTTCTCCATTCGTTCGTTTGCACTTGGCTAACTTGTAAATTGAGAGAGAAGTGTTATGTGCTCTTCTGTAAACATTCTTTTTTTATAAACATTACATTAAATTTACTTTTTGTGTGATAAGTATTATGTTTATTTTAAAACCGAGTCTTGAATGTGAGATGCGTACTGGTGCATGTGTTTCCTGATCCTGTACAGTAAGGTGGCTAGCTGTGATTGAGAGCGTTCCATGTGATTTGCGTTTTGTACATTTATTTTTTATATAATTACATGGTTGTGAAACATGAGAAGCCGCGGTGTCTTAACGGGAGCCACAAACACTTTACGAAGAGGCGTGGCTGAACAGCTGTCGCGGCGGAGAGATACTGCTCTGAGTTACATGTGATGTTCACTTGTTTAGCGAACTGTCATTTTGGCTCATATTTAGGCGGATTACTCTACACTCCTGTTTCATTTGTTCGGGGTGTTCCGCGCAAGAGAATAGTCACGTGAGTGCTCACGCGTTTCTGTGTATCCGAGAGGTAACGTTTGGATCACCTTCACTAGTAATAAAGGAAAGAGCACCTGTGAGATTAGAGACGTCTAGCACATGTTCCGCAAGCCGTTGGACACTGCCTCCAACTTTCAGGACCAGCCGTGTTCCTTTCCTACCTGCGACACATTGAACATCTTCAGGCGTATCGCCGCGAGGCAACTGTCACTTTCCTCTTGCATATGCTTCGAATACGAAAGGTTCGCGGTCGCTTCTAATTGCGCTGTACAGTGGTATGCGTGTATGTGCGTGAATTTGCAAGCATGTGCTCGTGTGATACCGCATGCGTATATGAGCATAAGTGCGCGAACGTGGCGGTATTTGTGTCTATTTTTGTGAGTTCATAAGCATGTGTTATTCATGTATGGGTATGTACGCTCGCTTGTATGTGAGGATAAACAAAACTGAAACGTATCTTGAGCATGTTAAACATTCATCAAGTCAAGGACTTGGTAGTCCCTTACTTCTATCTAGCTCGCAACCCGTCAGTGGAACCACATAGTCGTATTTTGACACGTCACCCGGGCTGCCGCAACTAGAGAGAATGCAGTCCATCAACAGGGTTAAACATTCAGGTATCGGGTCGTATCACACTCCCCATTTCAAGTGAATCTTCGTCCCCACTTACACTTAATATAATTAGCGTAAATATATTTAGAGTTTAGAAGACTCGATGTAGTTCTCTACAACTTTTCATTAATGACAAGAAAACATTCCGAGGTGTCTCTCCAAAGATTTCGATGAATTTTGGATGTGTTGTTCGGAATGATGAAATAAGTCTTACGTACTACTTTCTCACATACGTACGTGTGTATATACAGTCATATAAGTAGCAAAAGAGAAAGTTGAAATGAAATACTGCGAATGTCGAGATTTTAAAAGAAAAACATGCGCATGTCACCATCTCGCCGCTTTTCCTGGCAATCAACGTATGTTAACTACGCGCGAGATTCTGGGAATCCCACTCACAGACCGTCCCGCTATTCGGCAAATAGCGCGAATTGCCCAAGGAATAGCCTGAGGCGATTCGCCTTCTTGAAGCTTCTAGAACATCAAATATCGCATTTGACTGAGCGATTACTTCCTACCACTATTCACAAACCAAAACGCTTGTTTCGCGCAGCAGTATGATTTTTAGAGTTGATCGAGAATTCGTGGTACACGGTTGTGCTCTTGCTTGCGGATAAATTTATCGCATTCTGCAATATTAAAATCCTGTTCAAGAGAAACCAGACAATTGCTCAAATGTGCATTTCATCTGAAAGTATAACTGTAATAGTGCGGACATCACCTAAGTACATTTTACTTTGTCGCGCTTAAGAAGGAACGTCTTAAGAAGAGACAGTTATGAAATGCTGGCCAAAAAACGGCAAATTTTCGACAGAAAAACTCTGATTACAGGACCGTGATAAAAAAGTGTTTAATTCGTTACTAAATTTAGGAAAAACTCTAACACGTGGTGGAGCCAGAATCCATGTTTTATGACTTCTTGATACCGAAAAATCGATTGATGGCAAAACGTCTGTCCGTCTGTGAAAACGCTAGCGACTAAACCGTTCAGCCTATTTCCTCCAAAATTGATATTCCCCGACCCGATTCTCATGTCGAGGCCCGGTTATTTGAAACGGATATTTTGATTTTGGCGGGTACTTTACAAGAAGCCTCTGAGACATTTTCAAAATTTTCAATAAAATGGTGCCAACAATTTTGATTAAATTTTGTTGTTGGATAGTCTGACGGCCGTTTAAGAGAAAGGCGCAGGTCTCATGTTCGTTGAAAACTGATTTTTCGAAAATTGAAAAAATTCAAAATTTTATCGGCGTCTTCCTACAACAACAGTTATGAAGATACATTTTGTTCTTTATGAAAGGTGTTCATAAAAACCGGTCCTTCAAATAAGGTCATGTTTAATTTTTCAAAAACAAGAGTGTTTTGCGAAATTTTGTGTCAAGCATAGGCAATTTTTATTTTCTTTAAACCATTTTTTCTTAAAAACCAAACTTTTTTAATTAAATTGGGACCTTAGAGAGTATAAAGAAAGCATAAGAGAATGGTGCAGGTTTCATGTTCGTTGAAATGCCTGATTTTGAAAAAATTGTTTAAAATTTTAAAAATGTCGGCCTCTTTCTACAACTACAATTGGGAAGATACATTTTGTTTTCTTAATGAAATGTGTTCATCAAAAACAAATCTTCAAGTAAGGTGAAGTTAAATTTTGTGAAAATATGAGTCGTTTTTTCTATAATTTCGCGACAAACATAGCCCGCTGGGAATTGACTACGCTTCGTTTTCGGCGTTTTCTTACAACTATTATTACGAAAATACAATGTTTTCTCAATGAAATGTGTTTATGAAAAATACATCTTCAAATATCGTCATTAATGTGCTTAATGGTTTGAAATTGCAAGTAGTTTTTCTATAATTTCCTGACAAATATAATAGCCCACTGCAAATTTACTGCGCTTCAGATAGTTGAATGCTTCGTAAGTTATAATTTGTACATTTTTTCTTTTTTCGTTTTTTACATTCAACGTTTTGTTATACATTTACACATTAATTTTATAGAAATTATTTAAATCCTATTGAAATATATGAAATAAACATTGCTAGCACTCAGGGAATATCAACAATACAGGAAATGCAACAATAGAATTCCGCTTTGAGCTCACGAAGTTCTGTGAATTACATGTCATTAGTGTTTCTTGATAAAGCTGTATAAAAATACGTTATAATTGTCAAATTTATGTTGATATTTGTTCGAAAATATTTAGTTTTGCATTGATGCTCTACCAGTTGAAATCAGTAGAGCATGTTTTGCATGGTTTTAGAATACACTTCTCTATTCATGGCCCAATGAAATGCATTTCTATTTTGACAGGGTATCAGGCTACTTTTTACAAGTCCATTTTTCCAAAATCTTTGGTTTATATTTTTATGCTGTTGTAGAAAAAATGTTCATATTTCATGTGTGAAGTTTCCGTTCCTGTCATGGTCTCTATTGAGATTTTTCCCTGGACCTCGGTCTCGGGAAAGAATACCAATCTCGATCGTCAAACAAACGGAAACTTTCCACACTTAATAAGAAAACAATTTTAGTATACGCGTTTTGTCCTAGGAGATAAAATGATTACCTATAAAATGTTAAACTGTTGCTAACTCCTTTTGTTTAATGGATATTCTTAGTTTTAAGTGCATATATTGGCTATTTTACGTGCGTATGTTGCTAATTGTAAGTGCATGGTTGCTTGCATATTTTTAACTTTTTAGTGCATGAAGTTGCTGGGTCTAGTTATATACTATTTGATATAATCTGATCCTTAAAGAAATTATTGAATGTTGAATAAAAGAAAAAACCATGAAACGGTGTCGGAACTGTTACCTTACGACGAAAGGCAACTCACCTGTGAGCAGCCAGAATTTCCGTAATTATTTTGATGTCAAGTGGGTATATTCTAATAACTGTATTAATATTATTAGCCCAGCGAATTCACATAGTTTTGACAACACAGCGATGGAATAAGTGAGTTGCTCGCTTCTTGGTTGAATTGGACGTTTTCAAATAATAGCTGAGATGTAAATAGCGCAGAAAATGTCTTATTTCAATATTACGTAGCTGTTCAATAACGCGAACAAGTATGTGCTGTTAAGCACCACCAATTTCGAACCGAGTGCTGCGAATCATTAAATGTGCCCTGTACTATACAACTGTGCTGAGAGTAACATCATGACCTCAGAGTCCGTGTGTAATCAGCTTGCGACTCGTCAAAGTCTACATACGCAAACTAACTCGATTGCACTGTTTAGCGGTGCATTTCCTGTTCACGTGTCTGGATCCAGGCATGTGCAGCAAGATCTACCAGTCAGTTCGATGTGTTATCTCTGTAAAATGTCATGTATGTTTTATTGCAGGAACCGTGATGCAACTACTGTGGATAAATATTATTTCGTCTTAATTTCATATACATGTTTGTGCCTGTATGTTGTACAAAGGATTCCGTAAACTACATCTTAATGTTACTAACTTACTCTACTACCATCTTAAGGTTACAGCTTCAAGAGCGAAATTACCTTTCCATACACTCCACACTTTTAATATCTATCGCACTAAATTGAACTAAAGTCTGCCTTGGTCTGTCTCCGCGTCTGTCTGTCTCCGCGTCTGTCTGTCTCCGCGTCTGTCTGTCTCCGCGTCTGTCTGTCTCCGCGTCTGTCTGTCTCCGCGTCTATCTGTCTCCGCGTCTATCTGTCTCCGCGTCTGTCTGTCTCCGCGTCTGTCTGTCTCCGCGTCGTCTGTCTCCGCGTCTGTCTGTCTCCGCGTCTGTCTGTCTCCGCGTCTGTCTGATCCGCGTCTGTCTGTCTCCGCGTCTGTCTGTCTCCGCGACTGTCTGTCTGTCCACGTCTGTCTGTCTCTGTCCGCGTCTGTCTGTCTCTGTCCCCGTCTGTCTCTGTCCCCGTCTGTCTCTGTCCCCGTCTGTCTCTGTCCCTGTCTGTCTGTCTCTATCTGTCTGACCCTGTCTGTCCCTGTCTGTCAATCCCTGTCTGTCTGTCTGTCCCTGTCTGTCTCTGTCTGCTTCTATTTCTGTCTGCTGCTGGGTGTGAAACTTGGCACTTGATGCAACGTCGGCGAATAAACGTTGGCCATGGTGTAAAATGCAACATGTTTGCCTCTCTGTTAGGGAAAGTGAGACTTTTTAATTACTACCGAGGTAACGTGTTGCATTTTGAAACAGAAGGATCAACATTATCTAAGACCATCAAAAAAAAACAACAATATATGGTTCCAAGAAATTATATTTCGGGGTTGTGTTGGGGAGTGGATGAGAAGCGAAGGGCGAGTGCTGGCAGGGAAATGATAACCCAGAGTTGTGCCTGATTTAACGAGTTAACAACATATCCCCAAAATGCTGCGGGTATGTGGGAAATGTGCTGCTAATTCTGGGACAAACAGAACTCGACAGAGGACGGGCACTCTGAGCGCCAGTTTGTGAAACAAACGCTAGCCAGCGAATGATTGACCAGAGAGATCGCTTACCCGCAGACTGCGTGTCGCGTCACATCGTCTCACCACAGATACACGTCTCACTTAGGTTTTCTTACTGTTAAGTAAAAATGAAATGCAAAGACTCCCACCGTCATGATTGCAATTAGTACACAGAAGAACTTATTAATTTGGTTGAGATGAACGGTATAAAAATTTTATAATTCCGAGCACTAGCGGATTCAGTGGTATAACGGTTAGCGTATGGGGCTGTTGCACCCAAGTTTGCGGTTACAACAATCCCGACCGAAGCTGTGGATTTTTAAGGGCGAAAAACGCCTTCCTTAAGGGGGGAAAGTAAAGCCGGCTGTCCCATGTTGTTCTGCATGTAAAAGATCCTCAAGCCTAAAAGAAGTCACTGAGCTAAATTCAAAATCGCCTATTTCGTCGCCCGAGTAATATCTTCTTTCTCCGCTAGATGGTGAACGGAGCGTAGCGAAGTTTGCATGGTCAGACGAAAGAGCGGGCCTGATGGCCCGAGTCTCGCCACGTAAAATGAGGCATTAACTAACTGATACAAGTATTTGCTTGCTGATAGTTGAAGACTTGAAATAAAAAAAGATATAAATGCAATTTCTGTTAAATTTACATTTTTACCACAATAATGATGAGTGAATCAAGTCCTAAAAGAATCTAAGTTGAGATGCATTTCTTGATAGTACGGGGTGATCATAAATAGCTGTGAGTTGTATGTGCCAGTAGGTTTAACGTATACATAAATTCATTTTTCTCGTAAGTATGAAAATGGCACTTTCATCCTTTTTTATTTCAAGTCTTCAAATATTTAAATTCCATACAAATCCACTTGTTATTATTCATTTAATATTTCTTTAGATTAAGCAACATCTGGCTTGTTATACTCAAGATTTCTATCTATCAAGAGATAAGAAATCTTGAGTAAGATAAGGTAAAGATTCTACAAATGTAAATGGATGTTCAAAACAAGAATGACATTTTTGAGTCAACAAACGAATCTACTATTAAGGATTTAATACTTATGAAGTTTCCACAAAATGTTTCATTGTCAGTATCTTAAACATCTTATTTTTATGATACGTCACACGTGTTTCGACGTTCCTAATTTTTCCGCTTGTTTCATCATTTAAAAATGTATTCGTAGAGTTTTTAAAATAATAATAAATATATGGTATTACTATACACGTTCATAAGCCGATAATCTGCGTGTCGATAAACCCCTGCTTTCGTTTTCAATCAGTCTACTATTTAAGCGCAATTTATTTCAATGAAATCCACGTACTAAGTGAAGTACTTACGAAAGTAAACGCCCGATATTGTATGAGTGTGGCTTGTATTTTAATAATTTGTAAAGTGTGTATACTCGTAAGGGGAGGTCGATGAAATCGGTTATTGTTACAATGTCAACGTTCCGGCATCCCGAAAAAGGAGTGAGTGGTGTCGATGTTTAGGTTCATTATTGCAATAATGAACCTAGACACCGAAATCACGCATCCCATTTGCGGGAGCAACTAATCTGCAAAATGACGTCAGTTCGTAACACGTCACTCAACACTCTTGCAATTACAGCCCTGAAGCAGGCCAAATAAATGGCCGAAACGTTGGCATTGTAACAATAGCCGACTTTGAGTGACCTACGAGAATCCTGTCAAAATCAACAGAATGACTTAATAATATGGACGTTAGGGTGACACTAAACACTCATTTAAAGAAGAAGGAGAAAAATAAGTACAAGAGTAGTTGTCGACCGGACGTCGTCGAAGGTGCGTGGATGCCGCGAGTGCTCTCGTCTGCAACCAGTTTCGTTCTTATTTCGTCTGTGAAAAAAGTGTGTTTAAACTGTGAAATAGGTAAAATCAAAAGTGTTTCACACCAACAATCTTTCTCAAGAACCAGTACATCCTGAGATCGTGTGAGGCGACTTCTGAGTACAGGAGTCATCTCTACATAACCTCAAAATGACGACCCCATCAACAGGTAATCAAAGTTACGTATCAGCAGCTAAGAAAGACATTTTCCCAACCAAAGAACAAGCTATCGTAATAGATGCAATTGAAGGAGTTCCTATTAATGATTATATTAATGCTGTCGGACTACTGATAAATCCATCTAACATTAGATTTGTATCAAGAATTTCACAAAATCGAATATGTATGTTCCTAGCAACAAAAGACATTACTAAAAGTATTACTGAAAACCACTTATCTATACAAATAAATGACAAAAAACTTGAGATCAGACCATTAATATCTCAACACAAAAGAATTATTCTATCGAACGTATGTCCTGTGATCCCACACGTAATCATAGAAAGAGAATTGGAAAAACTTCAAATTAAACTTGAATCACCGATTACATTCCTCAGAGCTGGAATTTCCGCACCTGGTTTTGCACATATTTTAAGTTTCCGTAGACAAGTTTATATTAACCCAAATGATGTAAATAAAATTCCAGAATCCATGAGCATTGAATTCGAAAATACGAAATACTGGATTTATCCATCCGCAGATAACGTAGCTTGTTTTATCTGCAAGAAGCAAGGCCACCTCGCCAAACACTGTAGCGAAAACCCATTAGTCATAAATGAAGTAACAGTATCTCAACAAATTACACAAAATGATCAAAACACCAAGAACTTTCAAGCTCAAGAACTTTCCCCAGTCAAGAACGATCCTACCACAAATCAACCTGAAACTATGTACTCCCACAATACCCCAGAAACATCCTTTCCTCCACTCCCAATCTCTAAACGTGCTCTCTCAACTACTAATTCAAAATCAAGTAGGACTTCATCCATAAACAATGATGAAGATACAAAAAAAGAATCAAATGCCCAAAAAGGAAACAATGACAATACAATAAAACATCCCACTACCAAAAAGCAGAAGATAGAAGACACATCTGATAAAACTGAAAATAATCTTGAAGCTCATCTACAACCTATCAAAGAAATCCTATCATCTACTAACAACCCATATGTACTAAACTATATACAACTGAAAAGTTTCCTTGAGAAAACAAAAGGTAACCCTAATGTAGAAGAAATTGCACTAGAATACCATGAAAACATACCTAAAATAATAGAATGTTTACGTGAAATCTACCCACACCTTAATGAACGTAGCATTAAAAATAGAATCACCAGAATAACAAAAAAACAATCCAATACTACCACAAATGTTCACCAAGACTCATCATCAATCTGCAGTGAAAGTGAAGAAACTTTTATTATGGATATTTAATTTTCATAAACAAAGATTGTCACAGTTGGATAATGGTTATATCTCATGCAATTATAATAATAAAAACTAATTTAATGGGAGAGAACATTATTCAATGGAATATTAATAGTTATTATTCACAATTAGAATACTTAAAACTAATAATTGCAGATTTTAACCCTTCTGTTATCTGCCTCCAAGAAACTAATTTCAAAAATAACCACTGTGCTAAAATAAACCAATACAACCATGTTTTCAAAAACAGAATAAACAACAATTATGCTTGTGGGGGAGTAACCACATACATACATAATAGTATCTTCTATGAAGAGATTCAACTCCAAACTAATCTAGAAGCAGTGGCAACAAAGGTGTTACTATCACTTGGCTACTTAACTATATGTAATTTATATCTCCCAAACAGTTATGATTTTCAAACTCAAGAAATAATTGAGCTTATTAACCAACTTCCTTTACCTTTTATCATAGTTGGTGATTTAAATGCCCATAGCCTCTCATGGGGCTCTCACAAACTTTGTAGAAGAGGGAAAAAAATAGAAAAAATTCTAGAAGACCCCAGCATAGTTCTGTTAAACACTGGCAATGTAACTCATATAAACAACAGTTCAAAAACTTTCTCTGCCATTGATCTATCCCTCTGTAGTGTTAGCATTGCTCATACAACAGACTGGACAACCCTTAATGACTCATATGGCAGTGACCATATCCCAATCAATATAACATTTCCCAAAGCTATCTCTCAGCAAATTCATGTTGAGCCAAAATGGAAATTCTACCAAGCAGACTGGGATAAGTACCGTAAGATAATTTATAATACTTTAAATGAAAATTCATGGACATTAGAGCAAGTGAATACCACCATTGACAAAAAAGTGTCTAATTTTGTAAATATTATTATCAACGCTGCAAACCTTTCAATACCCAAATCATCTGGTAACCAACCCAAAAGACATACACCATGGTGGAATGAACAATGTCAAAATGCACTCAATGCATCCAAAAATGCTTTCAATAGATACAAACGTCATCCAAATACTACCAATGAACTTGAATTCAAAAGATTAAGAGCCATCACACGTAAAACTCTCAAAGAGCAAAGAAGATCGTCCTGGATTAATTACATTTCTAGTATGTCTCAACACACTTCCTCAAAAGAAGTATGGGATAAAATAAGAAGAATGAGAGGTATTTATAAACCTCCCTACCCTAAATCCATAATTACGAAAGAGGATAAAATCATAACTGATCCAACTGAAATCGCTAATGAACTGGCCTCAGTCTTCTCAAAAAACTCTTCAGATAACAATTATAGCAATGATTTCCTTGATATTAAATCTCATACTACACCAACTAAAGTCGAATCAAATGAACCCAGTAGCAATATAAATACTTCATTGGATAACCCTTTTAAACACCAAGAAATAAAAAGGGTACTTATGTCATCAAAAAATTCTGCAGCTGGACCTGACAACATCTTTAATATATTTTTGAAACAACTCCCTGACAACGGAATAAAGTACCTAACATCACTTATCAATGAAATATGGAAGTATAGTTCTTTTCCAAAAATATGGCAAACAGCCATTGTTATACCAATCCCAAAGCCAGGTAAGGACAATAGAAAATCAGAAAACTATCGTCCAATTGCACTTACTTCTACTATGTGCAAAATAATGGAAAAACTCATAAACAAAAGATTGGTGTGGCATCTGGAAAAAATTAACTTTATCTCTCCCCATCAAAGTGCATTCTTAAAACACCGATCTACAACAGACCACCTGTGTAATATTCATAATGAAATCTGTAATGCTTTTATTACTAAACAACACCTTGTAGCAGTTTGCCTCGACATAGAAAAAGCATACGATATGACATGGAAAGAACGAATACTTACAATACTAAAAAATATTGGTATTAATGGAAAACTTCTCAATTTCATCTCCAACTTTATGACCAACCGTCGAATCAGAGTTCGAATGAATGGCTGCCTATCAGATGAAACATCAATCCAAAACGGTATACCACAAGGAGCTGTATTGAGCACCACCCTTTTCCTGATTGCAATTAACGAAGTTACTCAACTTATACCTTCCCCCATTAAAATATTACTTTATGCAGATGATATCACCATTACCTGCAGTGGAAAGAACCTAAATACAACTCAAGAAATGATACAAGAAACTCTGAAGAAGATAAATAATTGGGCCAATAGATCTGGGTTTAAACTATCAAAAAGCAAATCCCAGTATACAATTTTTAATAAACTCCGTAAACCCACCAAAAATTTCAAAATCACTCTTGAAAACACGCCACTCAGAAGAGCTCACACACTGAAAATCTTGGGGTGTTACTTTGATGAAAAACTCACCTGGAAAACCCATATTAAATTACTTAAAGCTGAATGTCTCAAACGAGTAAATATAATAAAGATGATTTCTTCCCTAAACTGGGGCGCCAACAAGATAATAGTAATAAATACTTACCGTTCATTAATACGATCTAAAATAGATTATGGATCAGTCATCTATTCCTCTGCAAAAGACAAAGTACTGGATAGCTTAAGTCCAATTCATAACTCCTGCCTTAGAATGGCTATTGGAGCTTTTCGTACTAGCCCTATTAGTAGCATTCTGGCTGAATCAAATGAAGAACCATTATCCTTCAGAAGAGAAAAATTGAGTATTTCCTATGCTCTCAAAGTAACCTCAAATTCTAAAAACCCAATAAATAAAATTATTTTTGACCATAAATACTTTACCAAATTCCATAAACAACCATCGTACCCTAAACCCATATCTCTTCAAATCCATAATATGTTATCCAGAACTATCCCTAATCTTCCACCAATATATCAATATAAATCTTTACCTGAACCCCTAGAACTTCTCCATGTACCCCCAATAGATACAACTTTGACAAAATTCCTCAAGCAAACAACAAATCCTATAATATATCGATCTTTATTCTACGAAACACTTAATAGATATGAAAATAGCATCCATATATACACAGATGGATCAAAAAGTGCAACTGGAACCGGATGTGCCATCATATATCCAGATGAAACAAAACTAATCAAACTACCAGACATGAGTTCAGTTTTCTACAGTGAAGTCTACGCAATCAGATCTGCCCTGGCAGATATCCTAAAATCAAATAACTCTCACTTTACTATATTTACTGACTCAAGAAGCGCCATTGAATCCATCCAGAACAAACATACCAAGGAACCAATATGTTTAGATATAATATCAATGAACTCACAAATTATTTCCTCAGGCAAAACGTTAACATACGTGTGGATTCCCTCCCATGTCAACATTTCTGGTAATGAAACTGCGGACACTGCTGCTAAAACAGCTTCTTCTCTCCCTGATGCATCAACTCACCCAGCATCCCACAATGACATCATCAAAATTATAAAACGCAATATAAAGGAAAACTGGAATAACCAATGGTTGAAATCCAAACCAACCCAACTCCACCAGATCAGAGACTCAATCTTCGAATTACAACCTACCTGTGGTACTGATAGAAGACTAGAAACTATTATCACAAGATTGAGAATTGGACATAGCAGACTCACTCACAGTCACCTAATAACGAAAACACAACCAAGCACCTGCAACTTCTGCAATTCTCCATACAGTATACGTCACCTAATCATGGAATGTACAAACACTAACGACAGAAGAAAAGTTTTAAAACTGACCTACGATTTTAAATATAATCTAAATTCAACCGAAACTATTAAAAATATAATATTATTATTAAAAGAAACCAATGTATATAAAATGATTTAATTTTGTATACTAGTTATTGTAAACTGAAATACTGTATTACTACTTTGTAAACGTGGTCGCTAATAACCACTTAGGTTGATGCGACCTTTATAAATAAATAAATTTAAAAAAAGTACAAGAGTGCAATTGATAAATGTGCGACCGTGCTTCAGACTTGCTTCATTGTACAGCCTCGATGAGCATCCTTGTAAGTCAATAAATAATAATTTCAGTACTAGTGAAGTTTTTGCTTATAATATCCAACTCAAAACTGTTGCGGTGTCAAACTGTGTTATAACACAGGGTGGTCCACTTAAGTTGGCCACAGCAAATATCTTGAAAACGGTTTGTGGCATCGAGATGCTATTTGCGCCATGTTATTGCTCATGATAGGGCAAATAACATATTTCGTTTTCTTGTTAGTAGCGTAGGTAGTTTTTGGGATATTGACAGAACTTTGTTTTTTTTAAATGGAAGTATATTTTTTTCCTTCAGCATTCTAAAGTTCTTTAAAAATACAATGCAATGATATAAATATTTTTAATATTCCAAACGTATTTGGAATAATGAAACAAAAATGGATAAATACAGTTACTAAATTCAGGAAAAAATCTCCTAACACCTGGTCCAACCAGAATCCCTGTTTTGTGGGTCCTTGAAAACGAAAAACCAACTGAAACCAAAACGTCTGTCCGTCTGTCTTTGAACAACGCTAGCGACTAAACCGTTCTGCCGATTTTCTCTAAAATTGATATTCCCCTATCGATCTGACTAATCTCGTGGCCCCTTGAATTTAAAACCGATATTTTAATTGTGTGGGGGGTACTTAACATGAAGCCCCTGGGACATTTTCAAATTTTCAAAATAATGGTGCCAACAATTTTGAGTAAATTTTGTTGTTGGATAGTCTGAAGATCATTTAAGAGAATGGCGTAGGTCTCACGTTGGTTGGAAACTCTCGTTTTTCGAAAATTGAAAAAATTCAAACTTTTTCGGCATCTTCCTACAACTACAATTATGAAGTTTTAGTCTACATGTTTTTCTTAATGAGTAGTGTTCATAAAAACAGAACTTTAAATAAGGTCATGTTCAAATTTTCAAAATCAAGTATTTTTTGCGAAAATTTGCGTCATAGACAATTTTTTTTATTTTCTTTAACCTTCCAGCGGGCGCGTTGTCGTAAATTTTACGACAATAGCAGATTTTTTTGATTTGCTGTCAACTTGTTGTCAAAGACTTCTGCGTTCTTGGTATTCCTTGCAGGTATCTTTAGTAATGCATTCTTGCTGCCACTATTTAGTTTGCACGCTATTTTCAGTTTTTGTAACGCTCTATTCGAGATAAGTGCATAATGACGTAAACTTTACGCTGCGCGCCGGCTGTTGTGCTAAAATATTGTATAATAATTTGGCCTAATCGAAATTTTCTGTAAAATGTCCAGATAAAGAATTCATGGGAACGAAAATCAGAATATTCTTAAAGAGCTGTCTGATCAGAGGAAGATCATGAATTGGATAGTGACAGTCAACGAATGTTGAAAATATAGGCGAGCATCAGAACGATACTGGATCGGAACAAGATATTTTTGATACTAAATACGAACGTTTATAAACGGATATGTTTTTGGCAGTAAATATCATTTTTAGATATTATAATGCGACATAAAATTCCATTGTTCTACAATTTCTTTGATTTTTTCAAGAGTCATTGAATGTCGTACAATTAATGACACGCGCTTGCTGGTGTGAACATTTTACGCGCGCCCACTGGAAGGTTAAACCATTTTTCTTAAAAACCGCAGAACGTTTTTTTGATTAAATTGTGGCCTGAGATATCTTAAAGGAAGTTTAAGAGAATAGTACAGGTTTCATGTTCGTTGAAATGGCTGATTTGGCAAAAATTTTTAAAAATTAAAAAAAATTTCGGCGCCTTTCTACAACTGCAGTTATGAAGATACAATTGTTTCTCTTAACGAAATATGCTCATAGAAAACAGACCTTCAAATACGGTCATATTGATTTTTTTGAAAATATGAGTACTTTTTCTATAATTTCGTGACAAAATCGTGACAAACAGACCGCTGCAAATTTACTGCGCTTGAGACAGCTGAATGCTTCGTAAATTAGAACTTACAATGTTGTATATTATTTCTTTGTTCGTTTCTTACATTCGACGTTTTGTTATATATTTACACATTAATCTGTTAGAAATTATTCATTTTCAAATATTTGAAATAAAAATTGCTTTCAGAGAATTTCGACTATGCAGGTAATGCAACAATGGAATCCCGTTCCGCTCTCGCAAATTTCTGTAAATTACGTGTCATTATTCTGACTTGATGTAGCTTTATGAAAAGGAGTTATAATAGTCTAATTTCTGTTGATATTTTTTTGAAAATATTTAGTTTTTGCACAAAATGCTCCATTTGTAGTGAGTAGAGTATTTGTTGCATGGTTTTAGAATACTCTTCTCTAATCATGGCCCTATGGAATGCATTTCTATATTGTCCGGGGTAACAGGCTTCTTTTTCCAATACAGGTTTACAAAACTTTTGTGTTCTCTTTTTGTGCAGTTGTAGAATTTACATAGTGCTGACAACACTGCAATGGAAACAGTGAGTTGTTCTCTTCTTGGTTGAATTGGACGTTTTTAAATAATAACTAAGATGTTAGTAGAGCAATATTTCAATACAGCGTAGCTGTTTCCAATAACGCGGGAAAGTTTGTGCTGTTGTAGCACCACTAGTTTCTTTTTCCTTGGAATCCGAAAGGCTCCCCAAATTTAAATTTAAGAAAGGTATTTAGTTACACATCTTCGTTGATTTCGAACACCTTTCCTTCTTGCGCATGTAAAACTGCATTGCCTGTAAGAGCACAGGAAGTCCTGTAATCCGCAAAATTTCTCGTTTCCTGACAAGTTACGTCGATTCAGTATACGATGTCAGCAAAGTCAGCTGTCCTTGCGCGCTGCAGCATGGCGTTTACCAAGTTTTAATAGCACTGTTTTTGCAATAAATACTTTTTGAATATTAACAATATTTATATCAATGCATTACATTTTTAAAGAACTTTAGAATTCTAGAGAAAAAATGTATACTTCCATAAAAAAACAAAGTTGTGTCAATATCTCAAAAATTGCATACGTTACTAACAAGAAAACGAAATACGTCATTTGCCCCATCATCTGCAACAACATGGCAACCGTTTTCTAGATATTTGCTGTAACCAACTTAGGTGGTCCATCCTGTATATTTGTGTTTTTGATTTGAACTAGATCTGATTTTTCAGTGAGAGTTGTTCTAATAGGCTTTGGATTTCTGCTATCAAATCCACCAAAGACAGCTCATCAAAATACACGAACTTACTGAAAAGTATTTTGTATTGTGTTCGTATGGCATGTACGCCGTTTCTGGAAGGCTGCGTGATAACGTCTGATAAACTATCAATTTCCTAATCTTTGGACACAATGCTTACGATGACTAGTGATCGAAAGGAAAACTTACATTTGAAGTAGTATATTACTGCGTGAAAGAATAACCGGCGTGTATCAGTGAGTACGGCGGTTAGACTCGGTCTGCTATTCGGGGAAAGTGATTGGATTCATCTGCCTTTCGGGGAGGAAATGGTCTTTTCGTTCAAGCCCTAAAAGAATTTACGCGAACACGTGGGAAGGAGTTAAGCACCGAAAACCCACAAAAAACGCGTTTTAAAGCACTTGAAGACGTGATCAAATACCTCTCTCTTGGTTTCTCTCGTCACAACGAAGTGTTTCGATCTATTTTTTGGCCAATTCTTCAATACAACTCCGGGGAAATATCTGGGAAATGTGTTTTTTTGTGGATTTCAAGGCTCTTAAAGTGATGAAAAGGTATGTTGCATTTCCAACACAACGCGAATCATTACTTCATTCATCAAATTGATAACCATTAATTCTAAAAATAATAATAAAATATAGATTTATAAAAAATTCTTTGCTTAACACATCTTTTACGGAGTAGAGAAATGCTGCGCGAAAAATGACATGCTTTTTTGGCAAAAAACTCTTATTACAGGGTCCTGGTAACGAAAAAGTGGATAAATACTGTATCACTCCTTATCTGACACGAACCATAATACGTTCCCCACGAAAACTCTCTCTCGTCTGACTGTCTGGTTAACTGTCTTCACCACGAAAACTTTTTGAACAAAAAACTGTCTGTCCTGTGTTTTGTTTGACACATTGTTTCAACACGAAAATCACGTTTTCTAACTCCGTTTGCTTATTTGCTCACGTTCGGCTCTTAAAGAATTCATCGGCAAAATTGGAAAGAAAGTTCCATTTTCTTAAAGCCTTTAAAACTGTCTCTATTTTATTATCATCCGCGATTTTCCTTATCATCCATACTGCTTGTAACATTTTACTGTCCATTGACGTCACTTTGTGCTATTGAAATCTTCCAAATTCCATACTATTCTACCATTGTAGTTCTCGTTTGCACCTCGCTTAAAATAAACTATTTTATTTGTTTACGTTGGCTGGCTACGACTACGCTACATTACGTGATATTCGCGTCATTATATTTCCGACCCCATTGCACCGTCTTTTGTCACTGTGACAATACCATAGCTTCCATTTATGGAAATTATGTTCGTAAATATGTTTTTCTTAATTAAACCACTAGTGAACTGTCACAATACAGTTGCTAAATTTAGAAAAAATTCTCTAACACGTATAGCCTGACTCCGTTTTGTGGCTCCTTGATACCGAAAAGTCGATTGACGTCAAAATGTCTGTCTGTGTGTGAACAACTCTAGCGACTAAACTGTTCAGGCAATTTTCTCCAAAATTGATATTCCCCAACCCATCTGACTGATCTCGTGGCCCCTTGAATTTGAAACCGATATTTTAGTTTTGGGGGTACTTTACAAGAAGCCCTAGGAACATTTTCAAAATTTTTAGAAAACAAATCTCCATCGTTTTTGATTAAATTTTGTTAGATAGTGTAAAGGGCGTTTAAGAGAATGGTGCAGGATTCATTTTCATTAAAAACCCTAATTTTTCGAAAATTGCAAAAGTTAAAGATTTTTCGGAGTCTTTCTACAACTAAAATATTAAAGATAAAGATTTTTTCCTTTAATGAAATCTTTTCACGTAAATTCTTCCGTGAAAATACGGGCGACAAAATACGTGCTGTTTTAGCACAACTAGTTTCATGGACTTTTCTGTTCCCGAGAATGAATGAATCAAAAACAAATGAAAATTTTGAAAATAAAAATATCCACCACAGGCACCAGATGGCTAATGTTGTTTAAAGAAATACATAGAGTACTTGCCTCCTGACGCGCAGTGCGTGTGACACCACTGATGACTGAAGAAGACACGAGTCGCGAGTTCCCGCGACTGCTGAGCTGCATTAAGCATTAGCACTTTATCTCAGCGACCTTGAAACACGCGCTCGTTATTTGTTGTTGACACAGGAGGAACTGACACCTTCGTCGAAACGCATCAAATCTGCACACATTTCCCAGTTGAGCAGAGGAAACCTAGAAGTGGTCCAATTACAGATACTTTCTCGCATTTTTTCTAAATTAGCAATTTCCAAAATTCAGGGAGTTCTACGAAAAAGAGACCTGCGCCATTCTTTTAAGCCTTCAATGTTCTAACAGTGGAAAAGAATTGGAGCTGTTTGTGACAAAATGTTTTTTTTATAAATTGCATTAATTTCAAACAGAAATTACCCCAAAATGACTAACTTTTTCAAAAAATTGTACATTATCTTTCTTGAAGTTCTAATTTTTTAGAAAAGATTTAAAGCAAAAATGTCTGTCTTCAATTTTGTAATTTTTAAAGATTAAAATGTTTTGCAATTTTCCAAAGTACAGGGAGTTCGCCGGAAATGAAATTATTAGAAGTTATCTCATTTTCGTTGAAATCCCTGATTTTTCGAAAATTGGAAAAGTTCAATTTTTTCGGTTTCTTCCAACAATTATAATATTTAAGATAAAATTTTTCTCCTCAATACAAACTGTTCTTTAAAGTCAGATCTTGAAATAAGGTCATGTACATTTTTTAAAAAAATATGAGTTTTCGAGTAATTTTCCGTGAAATGTAGACAATTTTAAAGCTTTAATCAATTATTTTTCAAACTTTTTTCTTTGGATATGTTGTATCGATCTCTTAGACCCTGTCCTAAAGATGGTGAGATAAATAATATTACATGTAATAGTAATAGTAATAATAATAATAATAGTAATAATAATAATAATAATAATAATAATAATAATAATAAATTCTAGGTGCCACTGGTGAAATTCCTAAGTTCCTTCATGAATCCCTGGCTGAACTACAACTGAAGAAGGGGCTATACATCCAACTGCAGAAGATTTTCATATTAGACACATGCAACATCGTGAGGAAGTTTCTAAATATTGATGGTTGATCCAGTGCTGATTACGACAGATGAATCGTGTATCTCATGTTCATGGTAACCGAGATGCATGTGTGGAAAGAAGTGAAAAGCAAAGAAACAATAATAATAATAATAATGATAATTATTATTATTATTATTATTATTATTATTACGGGATGATTTTAAGTATTTTTGCCGACATTTCGGAGAAATGAAATAATAGTTTTTTTTAAGATGTAGCTCGCTTGGTAATTGGGTATGCAAAAAGAATTTTGTTCATATTAAAGATGTGGGAAATTTTATCCTCTTTTTGAATACCTTTTCTACAGGACTTAAGGCTAAAGAGTTACAGAGGAAACAACCGAAAATTAGTAAGAAAAATACCGTTTTTTCGGGGCTCCCGGAATTAGCACAGGGTCTGGGAGGTCGAGAACGTGGGGTCTTAACTGATGCCTGGGTACATACAGCATACTCAAAGAAAAAGGTTTTATGACATTTTTTCCAGGTAAAATATACCTACCGACTAGACTATGAAGCCTAGCGCGCACTTGGTCGGTACGGCACAGTCGGACGGGACAGACAGTGTTTTTTTAAAGTTGATTGCATTGGTTTCCGTAAGGGTGCGCGCACTAGACCGGGACGGGACGGGGCGGGACGGGGCCGGGCGGGGCGGGGCGGGGCGGGGCGGGACGGGACGGGACGGGGTGGGGACGGGACGGGACGGGACGAGACGAGACGGGACGGGACGGGGCGGGACGGGACGGGACGGGACGGGGCGGGACGGGGCGGGACGGGACGGGACGGGACGGAACGGGGCGGGGCGGGGCGGGGCGGGGCGGGACGGGACGGGACAGACGGGACGGGACAGACGGGACGGGACGGGACGGGACGGGACGAGACGAGACGAGACGAGACGAGACGAGACGAGACGAGACGAGACGAGACGAGACGAGACGAGACGAGACGAGACGAGACGAGACGAGACGAGACGAGACGAGACGAGACGAGACGAGACGAGACGAGACGAGACGAGACGAGACGAGACGAGACGAGACGAGACGAGACGAGACGAGACGAGACGAGACGAGACGAGACGAGACGAGACGAGACGAGACGAGACGAGACGAGACGAGACGAGACGAGACGAGACGAGACGAGACGAGACGAGACGAGACGAGACGAGACGAGACGAGACGAGACGAGACGAGACGAGACGAGACGAGACGAGACGAGACGAGACGAGACGAGACGAGACGAGACGAGACGAGACGAGACGAGACGAGACGAGACGAGACGAGACGAGACGAGACGAGACGAGACGAGACGAGACGAGACGAGACGAGACGAGACGAGACGAGACGAGACGAGACGAGACGAGACGAGACGAGACGAGACGAGACGAGACGAGACGAGACGAGACGAGACGAGACGAGACGAGACGAGACGAGACGAGACGAGACGAGACGAGACGAGACGAGACGAGACGAGACGAGACGAGACGAGACGAGACGAGACGAGACGAGACGAGACGAGACGAGACGAGACGAGACGAGACGAGACGAGACGAGACGAGACGAGACGAGACGAGACGAGACGAGACGAGACGAGACGAGACGAGACGAGACGAGACGAGACGAGACGAGACGAGACGAGACGAGACGAGACGAGACGAGACGAGACGAGACGAGACGAGACGAGACGAGACGAGACGAGACGAGACGAGACGAGACGAGACGAGACGAGACGAGACGAGACGAGACGAGACGAGACGAGACGAGACGAGACGAGACGAGACGAGACGAGACGAGACGAGACGAGACGAGACGAGACGAGACGAGACGAGACGAGACGAGACGAGACGAGACGAGACGAGACGAGACGAGACGAGACGAGACGAGACGAGACGAGACGAGACGAGACGAGACGAGACGAGACGAGACGAGACGAGACGAGACGAGACGAGACGAGACGAGACGAGACGAGACGAGACGAGACGAGACGAGACGAGACGAGACGAGACGAGACGAGACGAGACGAGACGAGACGAGACGAGACGAGACGAGACGAGACGAGACGAGACGAGACGAGACGAGACGAGACGAGACGAGACGAGACGAGACGAGACGAGACGAGACGAGACGAGACGAGACGAGACGAGACGAGACGAGACGAGACGAGACGAGACGAGACGAGACGAGACGAGACGAGACGAGACGAGACGAGACGAGACGAGACGAGACGAGACGAGACGAGACGAGACGAGACGAGACGAGACGAGACGAGACGAGACGAGACGAGACGAGACGAGACGAGACGAGACGAGACGAGACGAGACGAGACGAGACGAGACGAGACGAGACGAGACGAGACGAGACGAGACGAGACGAGACGAGACGAGACGAGACGAGACGAGACGAGACGAGACGAGACGAGACGAGACGAGACGAGACGAGACGAGACGAGACGAGACGAGACGAGACGAGACGAGACGAGACGAGACGAGACGAGACGAGACGAGACGAGACGAGACGAGACGAGACGAGACGAGACGAGACGAGACGAGACGAGACGAGACGAGACGAGACGAGACGAGACGAGACGAGACGAGACGAGACGAGACGAGACGAGACGAGACGAGACGAGACGAGACGAGACGAGACGAGACGAGACGAGACGAGACGAGACGAGACGAGACGAGACGAGACGAGACGAGACGAGACGAGACGAGACGAGACGAGACGAGACGAGACGAGACGAGACGAGACGAGACGAGACGAGACGAGACGAGACGAGACGAGACGAGACGAGACGAGACGAGGACGAGACGAGACGAGACGAGACGAGACGAGACGAGACGAGACGAGACGAGACGAGACGAGACGAGACGAGACGAGACGAGACGAGACGAGACGAGACGAGACGAGACGAGACGAGACGAGACGAGACGAGACGAGACGAGACGAGACGAGACGAGACGAGACGAGACGAGACGAGACGAGACGAGACGAGACGAGACGAGACGAGACGAGACGAGACGAGACGAGACGAGACGAGACGAGACGAGACGAGACGAGACGAGACGAGACGAGACGAGACGAGACGAGACGAGACGAGACGAGACGAGACGAGACGAGACGAGACGAGACGAGACGAGACGAGACGAGACGAGACGAGACGAGACGAGACGAGACGAGACGAGACGAGACGAGACGAGACGAGACGAGACGAGACGAGACGAGACGAGACGAGACGAGACGAGACGAGACGAGACGAGACGAGACGAGACGAGACGAGACGAGACGAGACGAGACGAGACGAGACGAGACGAGACGAGACGAGACGAGACGAGACGAGACGAGACGAGACGAGACGAGACGAGACGAGACGAGACGAGACGAGACGAGACGAGACGAGACGAGACGAGACGAGACGAGACGAGACGAGACGAGACGAGACGAGACGAGACGAGACGAGACGAGACGAGACGAGACGAGACGAGACGAGACGAGACGAGACGAGACGAGACGAGACGAGACGAGACGAGACGAGACGAGACGAGACGAGACGAGACGAGACGAGACGAGACGAGACGAGACGAGACGAGACGAGACGAGACGAGACGAGACGAGACGAGACGAGACGAGACGAGACGAGACGAGACGAGACGAGACGAGACGAGACGAGACGAGACGAGACGAGACGAGACGAGACGAGACGAGACGAGACGAGACGAGACGAGACGAGACGAGACGAGACGAGACGAGACGAGACGAGACGAGACGAGACGAGACGAGACGAGACGAGACGAGACGAGACGAGACGAGACGAGACGAGACGAGACGAGACGAGACGAGACGAGACGAGACGAGACGAGACGAGACGAGACGAGACGAGACGAGACGAGACGAGACGAGACGAGACGAGACGAGACGAGACGAGACGAGACGAGACGAGACGAGACGAGACGAGACGAGACGAGACGAGACGAGACGAGACGAGACGAGACGAGACGAGACGAGACGAGACGAGACGAGACGAGACGAGACGAGACGAGACGAGACGAGACGAGACGAGACGAGACGAGACGAGACGAGACGAGACGAGACGAGACGAGACGAGACGAGACGAGACGAGACGAGACGAGACGAGACGAGACGAGACGAGACGAGACGAGACGAGACGAGACGAGACGAGACGAGACGAGACGAGACGAGACGAGACGAGACGAGACGAGACGAGACGAGACGAGACGAGACGAGACGAGACGAGACGAGACGAGACGAGACGAGACGAGACGAGACGAGACGAGACGAGACGAGACGAGACGAGACGAGACGAGACGAGACGAGACGAGACGAGACGAGACGAGACGAGACGAGACGAGACGAGACGAGACGAGACGAGACGAGACGAGACGAGACGAGACGAGACGAGACGAGACGAGACGAGACGAGACGAGACGAGACGAGACGAGACGAGACGAGACGAGACGAGACGAGACGAGACGAGACGAGACGAGACGAGACGAGACGAGACGAGACGAGACGAGACGAGACGAGACGAGACGAGACGAGACGAGACGAGACGAGACGAGACGAGACGAGACGAGACGAGACGAGACGAGACGAGACGAGACGAGACGAGACGAGACGAGACGAGACGAGACGAGACGAGACGAGACGAGACGAGACGAGACGAGACGAGACGAGACGAGACGAGACGAGACGAGACGAGACGAGACGAGACGAGACGAGACGAGACGAGACGAGACGAGACGAGACGAGGACGAGACGAGACGAGACGAGACGAGACGAGACGAGACGAGACGAGACGAGACGAGACGAGACGAGACGAGACGAGACGAGACGAGACGAGACGAGACGAGACGAGACGAGACGAGACGAGACGAGACGAGACGAGACGAGACGAGACGAGACGAGACGAGACGAGACGAGACGAGACGAGACGAGACGAGACGAGACGAGACGAGACGAGACGAGACGAGACGAGACGAGACGAGACGAGACGAGACGAGACGAGACGAGACGAGACGAGACGAGACGAGACGAGACGAGACGAGACGAGACGAGACGAGACGAGACGAGACGAGACGAGACGAGACGAGACGAGACGAGACGAGACGAGACGAGACGAGACGAGACGAGACGAGACGAGACGAGACGAGACGAGACGAGACGAGACGAGACGAGACGAGACGAGACGAGACGAGACGAGACGAGACGAGACGAGACGAGACGAGACGAGACGAGACGAGACGAGACGAGACGAGACGAGACGAGACGAGACGAGACGAGACGAGACGAGACGAGACGAGACGAGACGAGACGAGACGAGACGAGACGAGACGAGACGAGACGAGACGAGACGAGACGAGACGAGACGAGACGAGACGAGACGAGACGAGACGAGACGAGACGAGACGAGACGAGACGAGACGAGACGAGACGAGACGAGACGAGACGAGACGAGACGAGACGAGACGAGACGAGACGAGACGAGACGAGACGAGACGAGACGAGACGAGACGAGACGAGACGAGACGAGACGAGACGAGACGAGACGAGACGAGACGAGACGAGACGAGACGAGACGAGACGAGACGAGACGAGACGAGACGAGACGAGACGAGACGAGACGAGACGAGACGAGACGAGACGAGACGAGACGAGACGAGACGAGACGAGACGAGACGAGACGAGACGAGACGAGACGAGACGAGACGAGACGAGACGAGACGAGACGAGACGAGACGAGACGAGACGAGACGAGACGAGACGAGACGAGACGAGACGAGACGAGACGAGACGAGACGAGACGAGACGAGACGAGACGAGACGAGACGAGACGAGACGAGACGAGACGAGACGAGACGAGACGAGACGAGACGAGACGAGACGAGACGAGACGAGACGAGACGAGACGAGACGAGACGAGACGAGACGAGACGAGACGAGACGAGACGAGACGAGACGAGACGAGACGAGACGAGACGAGACGAGACGAGACGAGACGAGACGAGACGAGACGAGACGAGACGAGACGAGACGAGACGAGACGAGACGAGACGAGACGAGACGAGACGAGACGAGACGAGACGAGACGAGACGAGACGAGACGAGACGAGACGAGACGAGACGAGACGAGACGAGACGAGACGAGACGAGACGAGACGAGACGAGACGAGACGAGACGAGACGAGACGAGACGAGACGAGACGAGACGAGACGAGACGAGACGAGACGAGACGAGACGAGACGAGACGAGACGAGACGAGACGAGACGAGACGAGACGAGACGAGACGAGACGAGACGAGACGAGACGAGACGAGACGAGACGAGACGAGACGAGACGAGACGAGACGAGACGAGACGAGACGAGACGAGACGAGACGAGACGAGACGAGACGAGACGAGACGAGACGAGACGAGACGAGACGAGACGAGACGAGACGAGACGAGACGAGACGAGACGAGACGAGACGAGACGAGACGAGACGAGACGAGACGAGACGAGACGAGACGAGACGAGACGAGACGAGACGAGACGAGACGAGACGAGACGAGACGAGACGAGACGAGACGAGACGAGACGAGACGAGACGAGACGAGACGAGACGAGACGAGACGAGACGAGACGAGACGAGACGAGACGAGACGAGACGAGACGAGACGAGACGAGACGAGACGAGACGAGACGAGACGAGACGAGACGAGACGAGACGAGACGAGACGAGACGAGACGAGACGAGACGAGACGAGACGAGACGAGACGAGACGAGACGAGACGAGACGAGACGAGACGAGACGAGACGAGACGAGACGAGACGAGACGAGACGAGACGAGACGAGACGAGACGAGACGAGACGAGACGAGACGAGACGAGACGAGACGAGACGAGACGAGACGAGACGAGACGAGACGAGACGAGACGAGACGAGACGAGACGAGACGAGACGAGACGAGACGAGACGAGACGAGACGAGACGAGACGAGACGAGACGAGACGAGACGAGACGAGACGAGACGAGACGAGACGAGACGAGACGAGACGAGACGAGACGAGACGAGACGAGACGAGACGAGACGAGACGAGACGAGACGAGACGAGACGAGACGAGACGAGACGAGACGAGACGAGACGAGACGAGACGAGACGAGACGAGACGAGACGAGACGAGACGAGACGAGACGAGACGAGGACGAGACGAGACGAGACGAGACGAGACGAGACGAGACGAGACGAGACGAGACGAGACGAGACGAGACGAGACGAGACGAGACGAGACGAGACGAGACGAGACGAGACGAGACGAGACGAGACGAGACGAGACGAGACGAGACGAGACGAGACGAGACGAGACGAGACGAGACGAGACGAGACGAGACGAGACGAGACGAGACGAGACGAGACGAGACGAGACGAGACGAGACGAGACGAGACGAGACGAGACGAGACGAGACGAGACGAGACGAGACGAGACGAGACGAGACGAGACGAGACGAGACGAGACGAGACGAGACGAGACGAGACGAGACGAGACGAGACGAGACGAGACGAGACGAGACGAGACGAGACGAGACGAGACGAGACGAGACGAGACGAGACGAGACGAGACGAGACGAGACGAGACGAGACGAGACGAGACGAGACGAGACGAGACGAGACGAGACGAGACGAGACGAGACGAGACGAGACGAGACGAGACGAGACGAGACGAGACGAGACGAGACGAGACGAGACGAGACGAGACGAGACGAGACGAGACGAGACGAGACGAGACGAGACGAGACGAGACGAGACGAGACGAGACGAGACGAGACGAGACGACCCACACCTACCGCCGTTTGCAAAAAGTCCGAAGGAAAGATCTGGACAGTCCGACGTGCCGATGACATCATCGGCACAGTCGGAACGGGCTTCGCGCCGTTTCAGTCGTGAGGTTATGAGAAGCATATGAAGCTTCGGGCATTGCTCGAAGGTATGGAGCACAGACATATGTCTATGGTATGGAGCTATCATGAATGCATAAAATTTAATTATGTTGATCCAGAATTTTCCCGAGTTGTACAGCGTGATATTAAGTTTCATTCAATGTATTACCTTGTAACGAAGTGTAGTTTAATTGGTTAGCTAAACTATCTGAATCAGGGAGTAACATATGTCAAATTCAAATTTCTGGGTACTTATAAGAAACTGGGCAGTATTGGTGAAACTTGTTTCATTTGTGCATTTATGCCATAGTTTGAAATGATTCATTAGTTCATTAATCAATTCCGATCCTGTGCGCACAAAGCTTTACTCAGGGAGTACATGGTGTTTGAGCTCCACTAGTTTTAACAAAAGAGTTTGAATATGACAATTGCTTTCTAGTAAATAAATTGCATGATTATTGTGCAGAAACGATCTGCTTTATGTCTCCTTTTTACAAGCATCTAAAATTCAGTGTGTTTTGAAGTGTTAATTGTGGTCTAATGTAATGAGCAGAGATATCATCAAAGATACATTTGGAGGGTAAACTAGTGAGTTACCAAAGTTGATAAGCAATTATAATTTTAACAAATTTAATTACTACTTAATAATAAGTTTACAAGTGATATCGTGACATATATTTTAGTCCATTTAAAACATTAATTTTAGTGACGAAGGTATCTGGTGAAGCACGGGGCTTAGCTGACACTACCCTTGATGCGTTGACGTATTGGTATGGCAAAAAGATCTTGAAGTAGTTGACCAACAGCACTTTTGATGGGAATCTGCACGGAAGTCATTGTTCTTAACGACATCGCCAGCGCAAAAAAGGACAAAGTATATTTGACTAAACCGCATGCGTTATCTTATCTCGCACGGACATATTTATCACATGTGATATCATTCTTACCTAATTGTTATGAAAGGTTATATGTTCGTTTACTTCCTGGTTGCAAATTAAGTAAACTGAATTGTGACTGTTAGATACAATGTTAATTTTCTTTCTCTACATGATTTGTAATTTTGTAAGTTACGAGTACTAGTTGTGTTTGTATGTTGGGCCTGATATGGAGGTATTAATAGGAACGTTTAGAATAATGTTAAATACTTAAGGTAAATTTGATTTTCTGTTAGGATTTTTATAAATTACTTCACACTCGTAATATTGTGGGCTCTTTATTGTCTGAGGTGCCTTTGAAATGCTCTTAAGAAGAGCACTAGCTAATTCAACCGTCACCCTACTTTTTTTACCACCAAATGCGATTACCACCTTTAATTTTTTTTTATTTCCCTGACGGCCCTAGGGTCAATTACAATACTTTCATGAAATTAAGTACAGTTACGTAATCTCATTACCGAGCTGAGGCTCGGGCGCGAAACAGTGCTCGCCGTCAGCTGTAGGCCGAAACTGTCAGGACATATCATTCCCCGCGTTACAAGAACACGCCCCCGGCCCGAGAGGCCCCCCTCGCCGACCGGAATTCGAGTTACCCCTCCTCCTCGCCGGCCGGACCCCTGTGTGGTGCGCCGTGCCACTTGCTATGACATATGCAACAACTTCATTTCTGGAGGGGGTGGGGGTAGCGTCTGTTGCTTGGTGTACAGGCGCCTGTGTGGGTCGTGGTGTGCAGTGCGCCTGGTGAGTGAGTGCGCCAGTGATTCTGGGCCTGGGCCTGAGTCTGGGCCTGAGTCTGGGCCTGAGTCTGGGCCTGAGTCTGGGCCTGAGTCTGGGCCTGAGTCTGGGCCTGACTCTGGGCCTGAGTCTGGGCCTGAGTCTGAGCCTGAGTCTGGGCCTGGGCGTGTGCGTGCGTGGGCGCACCTCCGAGAGCGTAGCGCCGGAGCTGCTCGTCACCAGCGCCACCTCACTTCCGCTGCGCTGCGCCGCGCCGCGCTGAGGCTGAGGCTGGTGGCGCTGGGCGAGTCGCTCACCGCTCTTTGTGGTGGGCAGCACCTACCTCTGCCTGCTGCTGGGCCGCCTCGCCGTGCCCCGCTTCTCACGGGGGCCCGCCACCATAGAAAAAGGGCTCGGCCCCGTGAAGCGCGTGTACGGCACACGGTGTTATTACCAGTTAAAGTTACATTTTCATTTTTGCTTTTAATGGACTTAGGAGAACTACGCATTTCTAAACGCTTATCATTTGTGAATCTTGCTTTCGTTATTAAGTGATTAATTTTCGTACATTTTAAATGTATCTGAAGCATATTTTGGAAGGCAGAAACTTCTATTTATACCGGGTGACCCACCCATTGTGAGCCACACTCGTGTCTTATTACTGGTTCACAACATCGAAAAAGCAGTTTTCGCTCATCAATGCGGAATAATGGGGCAAGTAATCCGCTTTATAGATATTGTTTGTAATATTTTTAGTTTTGTGCGGTTGTAGTAGCCGACTTTTCAGAGAACTACGCATTCACAATTCAAGGCAGTGTACAAAAATTACATTGGAACAATGCTCAAGCTATACAAGCTCTTTTCGGTCAAGCGAAGAAGCCAGTGTTTCAATCAACTTTGTCATAATATCGGACGATTTAAATCATAACACGGCAGCGTGCATCAAATACAGCTAATTATTCTTAAAAACTAATATTTCAAAAATCTAGTAATTTCTAATATTTGAAAAAAAGAGGAAGGAAAGATCGCATGGGGTCCGTGGCTCGATTGTTAGAGTATTGCTCCGGCATTCTCGTGTTTATCGAAGAAACTACGGAAAACCAACAATCATGGCAGAGATTTTATTCAGGTTTGAAATTTTAGTTTTCAAGAATAATTAGCAGTATTTGGAAATAATACACGCTGCCGTGTTATGATTTAAATCGTCTGATATTATGACAAAGTTGATTGAAACACTGGCTTCTTTGCTTGACCGCGGTGTAAGAGATATAGGTGGGTTCACTCCCGGTCTAAAACTGAAGTTAATGTGAGGCTAGTTCTCACAGTTCTCGCTATGTAAGCGCTGCGAACGACTTGGGCATTTTTGGGACAAGATGGTGATCCATTTAATAGCTTTGTAACCTCTGGTGGAAGCCACTAAATCGCGAGACGCCATCATGAATGCCCAACTCGATCGTGCGCACCGTACGGATAAGCGAGGAACTAGCCTCAAACTGGCTTCAAATACTTTGTCCAAAAGCCGGCTAGTTAACACACCTATATATCTTACACCGTGTACGGCACAACGGGATCCCTGAACCATCTCTCGATTCTGTTCGATGAAGGAATACTCCCAGACGAGGATGTCTCTTTAATACACATCCTTTATTTCCTTTATTGTAATTTCTCTCTGCACGATGTGATGCAAACGGGAAAAGCGACAGTTGCGGGCCCTGAATAGTTTTACCCTATGTTTGCACGGAACCCGGCATTCACGAAAGACGGTAGAAGAATGTTGCAAATCGTCCCCATGAAGATACATTCTCCAACGTATGTGTATTATCTCTTTCCGAGAAATTGTAAGTTCTTGGTTTTGTTCGACAGAATTGTCTTGCGTCTTCTGCAAGGCGGACTGTTCGATTAATGACAACAGAATTGGTTATTTAACTTGACTACAACTGGGCACCTCGAACGTGTGGAAATCGCCCCACAAATCCGACGAGCCGAGTCGTCTTAGAAGGCAACAGTTTTCAGGGTCATTTTTGCTTCTGCTTACAGGTGGAGCCATCGCCTACTGTGTGTTTGTGGCAGAATATCTGATATACAAACGTCGACTTGCTATTCGCATTGTTATCACAATGCTGATCTGTTGCCCCAAACGCTTTATTGGCTTGGTACCTGCAAAAAATTAACCCAGATATGCCTGAACATTTTTTTGTTTGATTTTGGTGAACTTTTTGTTTTATTATATTAAGAAAAATTATGTGAACTCAAATATATTATTATTTTTGCATTATGTCATTTAAATAATTCATTGGAGGGCGCCCTTCTAGAAGGACAGTAGGCATGTGGGGTACATTGCATACCACACTCAATACAAAGGTATATTTTTCTTCAACGTAGAATTTGTATTAAAAAATGTACTTTAATTGAATAAGTAGCTTACAAAATAAAAATTGGAAAAATAACAGTTAAAATAAATTAGAATATACTAAATTAATACTTTAAGACCTAGTGTGGAAGATTACAAAACAACTCTTATACAATTGATCTTATGAATTCGAATCTATATCTAGGCATTGCAACAGCTTCATTGCATGTGTCGTTATATTTTTCTCAGAAAAATCTTCTTGGAATCAGATTGTACCCACTCAGCAAAATAATTCCTAAAAAGAATTGTATTTCTTCGACTGTGACATCACTCAATTTTAAATTTTTTGCCTCATACCTGTTGGTAGGCCTGTATTCTACCAAAAATTCTATTACATGATAAAAAACCCAAATATTTTAGTTAGAAATGACGCGTTAAAAATCTCTTGAATTACTGGCCACTCCCTTTCAATTCACGTTTTTAATTGACCTTTATTCCATTCAAAAATGTTGTCGTGAGATACACTAAGAGATTTCGTTTGAGAATTTGCACTAACGTTCACTGCGAGATAGGATGAAGATCGTTTTTTTGCGCATTTATGCAAAGTGTCTCTATACTTCGGTTTTTCTTTCTTGGCGCACGGGGGGGTGTCAATAAAATGGAATATGTCACGGTATTTCGTGTCGTTCTCGACTGTGCCGCTGGGAGTCGCATGATCGCGACTGTATCGAGCAGTACTGGCGATATTGCGATTCCTGCTGGCACAACGGAGAACGACGCGAAATACCGTGAGATATTCCATTTTATTGACACACCCCCGTGCGCCAAGAAAGAAAAACCGAAACCACTGTATCTGTCTCATGGAAAGTGTTGAGAGTGGCGGCAATGGGGAAAAATGTGAGGTGTGTCATTTTATCCCAGGATGTCATTTTTGGACATACTGGATTACTTTAGTTTCCCCTGTGAACGACTGGAAAAAGTACTGAGCATTGGAAAAATACTCAGATTTAATAGAACTATTTGAAGCTCTCAGTCAATTGCCTCTGTTAATTAGAGAGAATACGGTGCAATTTCTGGACGCAAAACTGCAAAATAGAGACGGCGTTTATTCAAGAAATATATCGGCGCCAGCCAAGCACTTCGGGTAGGCGACCATACTTCAATTTTGAGGGTACTTAACATGAAGTCCCTGGAACATTTTCCAACATTTTTTAAAAATATGCCTTCATCGGTTTTCATTAAATATTGTTGTTTTATAATGTGAAGGTGCATTTAAGAGAATGATGCAAGTATTATGTCCGTTAAAACCCTGCATTTTCAAAAATTGCAAAAATTTTAATTTTTTTCGGCGTTTTCCTACAACTAAAGTGTTAAAGATAGAGATTTTTCCCTTAACAAAATCTGTTCCTTCAAGATAGATTTTGAAATAAGGTAATGCACAATTTTTCGAAAACTTTTTACGCCAAATAAATATTCAAGTGAATTGCAATAAGACGACTGCTTTCAAGTAAATGACATTGCGTAATAACGGTTGTGCAAAAATGATATTGTCTGTGTCCTTTTTACAAAGATGTAAAATTGAGTTGGTTTTTATTGTAGATTGTGGTCCAAACTAAAAAGTATACAGAGGCCATCAACGATGCGTGTGGAAGATAAACTTTTGAGAGGGCAATATTAATATGCAATTGTAATTTTAACAAACGTGATTATTACCGAATAAGAAGTTTACAAGTAATATAGTAACATATATTAGTTCATTTAAAATTAACATTAAATACTAATGACGAAGGTATCTGGTGAAGCTCGGAGCTCAGCTGATACTGCGCTTGTAGCGTTGACGAATTGGTATGGCAGAAAGATCTTGGAGCAGATGACCAACAGCAGTGAGTGTTTGAATGGGAACCTGCACAGAAATCATTGATCTTAACGACATCGCCAGCGCAAATGTTATTTTCTTGATTACTTCCTGGATGCAAATTAAGTAAACTGAAAAGTGACTGTTAGATACAATGTAACTTTGTTTCCCTAGATGATGCGTGTTCTCTTTTTAAGTTACGAATACTAGCCTTGTTTCTTTCATTGTTGAACCTCTTATGACTCTGAAATGTTAATAAGGAACGTTTAGAATAATGTTAAATACGTACGATAAATTTTTTTGTTTTTTAAGGCCGCATCAACATCTAGGTCATTGGCGACCACTGTTGGGTTTAATGTTATGATAACTATCAAGATGACATGATATGCTGATGATAGGGGATGAAACGAGTAACACAAACACAACCATGCCCATGGCGGACTCGAACCCGCGACCCTTGTGTCCGAGATCGCTATGACACTACTGTCTTAGCTATCTCGGCCACCGGAGATCGGCACTTACGGTAAATTTTATTTTCTGTTAAGAGGTTTTTAAAATTACTTAACACATTGTGCACCCTTTATTGCTTGGGGTGCCTTGGGAATGTTCTGAACAAGAGCACAAGGTAGTGGAAACTTCGATCAGGAAGTCTACAACAGGGCATGCGTCACCCGCACATCCAAGTACAAAGCAAGTCAGACTTCATCTGTCAAGTGGAATTATTCGACGTATTCTCACCCAATACAATCCCAATCATTGTTGGTTTCCCGTACCCGCGATTTTATTATTATTATTATTTACCATTATCATTATTACTCTAATTCACGACTTAAGATGTTATTTGTCGGATGAGTATAAAATCTACTCCATGTTGCAACCAGCTTCCTAAGGAGGAGATCTAGGAACTGTTGGTGCCTCTACAATACATTGCGCAACATTCAGCACATCGCCTCACATTCAGCAGATATCGATATCCAAACTCTTGATTTAAGATGTTTCTCTGCCTCCTTGGTTTTAACGTTTTTGATCGCATGGCCCAGCGATATCTGCAAGTAGGCGCGTTGTTTCTCCAAATCCAGGATATCAATATCCGGTTTGTGTGCCGCTTTTGTGCGATCAGTTTAAATTTGTTGGTCTTGCAGTATTGTACACAGTCCAACAGACGTTTTGGTGAGTGTTCATACCACTTGGGGCATGCGTTTGGAACTTTGAGTGCGGTATACATCTGCCTGTAGAGGCAACTATACACCCTAACGTGCCTTTCAAGTATTTGGAGTATTTGGAATACACGCAAGTTCGAGTTCAGAGTGTTTCTTGCCATACGTTACTGCGACCCACAGTGGCCTCGGGACATCCCCCCGCAGGGTGCTGTGACCGCCCGCGCACGTTTGAAAGTCCCGCCGCCGTGCCGCATCACCACGTCAGCGCCATCGAACGGTGGCGGGCTGGCTCGGGCGAAGCGCGCGCGGCCCTCACGGCTGAGCAGGCGTACCGGGACTCGCCACTGTCCCTGCGTCAGGGCTAGCCGGCGAGCGGCAGCCGCTGGCGAGCTATAAAGCGGCTCCGGCCTGGCTCCGAGGAAGAGTGTGATAGAGCGACCTACGGAGTGCTGGTCTACAGAGGAGTGAGCGGCGTATTGGCAACGGAGTATACTGGTGACGACGACTTGGGCTGTGACTACGGACTTCTCTGGCGGATACTTGGCGACGCGGCATCTTTGGAACTCCTTCTGGCAATTGGCGACCTGGCAACGACTTCGGCTCTCTCTCCTGGATATACCGCACTTAGGCATTGTAAACGGACTCAAGATTTTCGTAACTACATTGTTGAAATAAAAGAAAACTGTTTCTGGATCATCCGTCTTTGTTTGAATTCAACACAGGGCTGAGTAAGGGTCCCTCCGATCGCCAGTCGGCATTACTGAACCCTACGGGATTTTCACTGACTGCTGAACGCAGCCTCCATCGCTGGCTAATGCAAGGTTCAGGCCTCCACTCTAATCAGTGGCCTGGTGTGCCAACCCAGATTCTCTCCTGTACCCTCCATGGGCCGATAACAGGAAGTCCGAAGGTTCATGACCCTTCCCTCTCTACTTACTTCCCATTCTCCTCAAAATGAAGTACTTCGTCTGACCCCTCACCTTCAACCTATTCAGCAAGGGAAGCCCCGGTAGCTAGGCTACCACTGACATAGCTCTCAGGCTCATGGGGGTACTCAAGCTCCACCACCAACTGCAAGGTCGTATGCTTCCTAAGTGGAGTTATTACTGCTATTATTATTATTGTGATTACAGTAAACCGTTAACACGATTATTACGATAAAACCCTTAACACGAAATTTCGTTAACACGAATTCCATGGGACTGAAAAAATTGGTGTTTTTGTTAAAAAAAATCGGTGTTATCCGAATTTTATATACACTGTCATTACTACGTTTATTTATCGGAACACAAATTTTGTTCATTTGACAACAAATTTCGTGTTAAGCCAGTTCGTGCAAATGAGGGTTTTCTGTATTATTATTATTATTATTATTATTATTATTATTATTATTATTCCTCTACATCAAGACTAAAGATATTATGTGTCGACTGAATATAAAATCTACTCCAGGTTGCAACCAGCTACCTAAGGAGCAGATCTAGGGACGTCGGTGCTTCTACAATACGTTGCGCAAAATGTGGGTTGTTCCAAATAGAGCGATTTCTTGTACTTCCCAGTCCTTTGAATAACCTGGGAGTTTAGACAAGTTTTTACATAAATTTTTCGGAACAAATCCCAGAGCTCCGGTAACTATCGGGACGACCTCTGCTTTTACGCCCCACATTCGGCTGATCTCGATTTCCAAACTCTTGTATTTAAGACGTTTCTCTGCCTCCTTGGTAACGACGTTTTGATCGCAAGGTACAGCAACATCGACAGGTAAACACGACTTTTTTTCCAGATCCCGGATAACTATATCCGGTTTCTTTGCCGCTATCGTGCGATCAGTTTGAACTAGTTGGTCCTACAATATCGTACACAATCCAACAGACTTCACCGGTTTTGGTGAGTGTTCGTACCACTTGGGGCATGTGTTTGGAACTTCAAGGGCGGTATAGATCTGCCAGTGGAGGGAGTTACACACCCTGTCGTGTCTTTTCAAGTATTCAGTCTTGGCTAGAATTAGACAAGCTGAGACAATATGGTCAATGGTTTCTACGTGTTCCTGGCAAATGCGGCATTTATCATCTTGGGAAATTTTGAGAACCGCTTTATCATAATGTCGTGTTCTCAAGGCCTGATCTTGGGGAGCTATTATAAGTGCTTCTGATTCTGGCTTCATTCTTCCCCTTTTAAGCCACATAAATGATTGATCTTTATTGATCTGCACTTTGTCCATTCTTTTTTAAGTATTGTCCGTGGAGTGGTTTGTCTCTCCACGATTTCTTTAACATTTTTTGTGTCTCACACTTCATGTTTAGCAGCATCAGAAGTTCAGTGTCTGTGTTATTCGATGTGTCTTGCCTAGTTTTCTTCGCAATGCTTCTTGCTACACTAACAATGCCTCTGTTTCCCATTCTTCGGTCAGATTTCATGACCTGCCTCATTAGAGGGTCATCTTGATGGCTGACTACATACTTCCCCAACCCGACTCTTGCGTTGTGCCAGGAGGCCTCAATTTGTCTGAGGCCTCTTCCTCCTTCCTTACGTGACACATTAAGTCTATGTACATCAGCTCGAGGGTGGGAAACATGATGCATTGTTAGCAGTTTTCTGGTTTTTCGATCCATAATGCGAATTTCTTGCTCAGTCCAGTCCACTGGTCCGAAACTGTATTCGGCTACAGGCACTGCCAAACTACCTGTTGCTGATATTTTATTCTTGGAATTCAAAGTGGACTGCAGGATCAGTCTCACTCTTCTGTAATACTCCCTGCGAATTCTCTCTTTCACTGTGTCGTTCTTCTTATTATTATTATCATTAGTGTTATTTTTCTTCTTCTTTTCTTCTTCTTGTTCTTCCGGATCACCCACTTTGGAGTACGTTAGATAAATTACTTCTTATGTCCTTTTTTCTTTATGTTTCTTCCAATTCTTCATTCTTTCAGATTTGCCTTTTTTCTCTCTTCTGACACATTTGCCGCTCTTTTGGTTGTTTCTTCCTAGAATCTGAGCTGCTCATCTTGAATTGTTTTTCTGAATTGTTCTTTACTTTCAATTAATTTATCAATAATTTTTAATTCATTCAAGTCTTCTTGAATTCATTTAAACCAATTGCTCTTAGTTTTTTCTATTTAAAAATAATTCAAATATTTGTTTAGTTAGTCTGTTACTATTCATTCTAAAGATATAGCCATAGAAACTAATTATTCTCTTTCTCATTGTATCTGTGAGTCTTTCAGTTATTGTTGGTGTTATTTTTATTATTATTATTATTATTATTAATAATAATACTAATATTATTATTACTAGATAGACAGTGCTGTGAAAAGACACTATATAACTGGAAGCATATTGGTAGTGGAAAGGTTTACCAATAACCTCATATTTGTGAATTAGAGTGTGAAAAAAGAGCAGTAGAAGAATATGCCACGGTAAAAGAATTTAAAAGATACCAATATAAAGATTCAAACATAGTAGAAATAAAGCCTCAAGGTGAAATGTAAATCTGTTTAGAAATAAGTATTCAAGACCGGTCTTCAGTCTTCTTCTATTCGAGGGATAAGGCCATACTATCTTAATATCCACAATTGCACCACAACACCACCGCATCATCGAGTGAATGGTAAAGACGAGTGTCATTACATGACAAATAATGCTAAATAATTTTATGTAAATTATGCAATATCTTCCCCATTGTAATTTCCTAACTACCTAACATCGGTTAAATTTCTTTTTACCATGTCATTTCTTCACTTTCAGCTTCTAAAAATAAGTATATATTATAGATCACACCTCCCCAAACGCACTCAGTTTCTCAAATGTTCTTTGACGCTAAATAATTAATAAATTCAGGACAAGGTTTTCTCCTTCGCCTTGTGCCAGGCGTGCTTCACTTTGATTATCAGTTTTCTTCCATTCGAGGGATGTGCCCAAATTGCCTTAATCTTAATCTCTCTGAAAATTGTTTATATTATACGGTTCTTCTTTTCGTTCTTTCTCCGTATTCGTCTCTAAAGCAATTCTACAACGAACATTTTCAAACTGTATCCTACCCATTAAAATTAACATCTCCTTAAAACAAAAGTAAATTCATTGTAAGCTTGTATTGATTATACTTTTTTTTAAATTTTCACTTGCGTAATTCTACATAGATATCGGAAGAGTTGACACGGAAAAGGATGTAAGTGCCAGAATATCCCCAAACGCGATTTTGCATAAAAAGTTATTTGTGTTCCGTTGCCAATAGTTTAAGAAAGGATGTATGTGCTAGAGTCCCCGGTATCAGTTCGCTATTACATCACAAGATAGACCCAGGAGTAACTCCGTCTCAGTTGGCAATGAAAATGATGCAAGTGATTCTCCGTTAAATGTATATGAGATATGAAGATATTGCAGGTATCAACTTATAATATTTTTATTCAATATATAATTAGAAAGGTTTAAGATAAGCTTGTCGGTGTTCTGTAGTTAATTTTGTAATAAAATAAAGAAAATTCATTTAATTTTAGTGGGCTTCAAAAATGCTTAGGGGAGAGTCTCAGCGGTGTTATGGCATAGGCTTAAAACAAGTAAGTATTGTGTAAGTGCTAAAAAAAACAATTATACATTCAGAAATAAAATTGGATAAAAATAGAAAACTTCCTTTCCAGTTAAAAAATGATATATTGGGGAAATTAAATAGTGCTATCAGGGTTACAGAGCTCTCGTATCAATATGCATAACAACACATGCTGTATTTGTACTTGTTGAACTATCAAAATCAAGGAAGCAAGGAAGGCTATTTAATCTCAACATTTTTCTAAGAACTAATTTTCTTTTGTGAAGATAATATTTTTTATATTTCTTCCGTTGCCAGTAATAGCACTGCAATAATTTATCAATATTTACCCATTAATTTCCTTAAATTCAAAAAGCAGAAGCAAGAGGTCTCAAGCGAACCAGAGCAAAATAAATGATTTCAATAAGAACTAGAGTTATGTTGCAGTTACTGGGAAAAGGAGAGCACTAAGGTAAATATTAGTTTTTATTAATCCAATAAATAAATAATACACATTGTAACAACTTTTGTTTTGGAAATTAGTTACACATATTTCAGTGGTTTTCATTTCATCGTTTACATGAATAGTATGGCTTATTCCGATTCTTTGATCCAGTTCCGTTCTGATTGGCTCGTCGGATCTTCCTGAAGGAATTAAGAGACAGTCCTGGAGCTTATCACCAACATGCAGGAACATACAGCATACACTATGAGAAGCAAAACTAAAGGCTAGAAAGAAAATATTTTAAAGTAGTATATGATATTTATCCTTACATACCGTTTATAAAATAGCCTGAAATTTTTCTCTACATATGACTCCACGCAATGTTTTCATCACTTTATGCCTTTAAACGTTAATTACAAGTTCCGACGGTGTTTTCTCTCATAGTCAAGAATAAAATTTGTTTATTATCACGTAAATGATAGGGGGAGAGAGCTGACCATAAAATGCATTCAGAATGCTTGAAGCACTGCAATTAGGCACTGAATATGAGATTTGTTTTAAGATGGATAGTCATTAACGTAATATAAATACTCTAATGGTTATTCTGCATTAAACACGAATCATGAACTTATAGAAATAGCTCCTTTTCTAGTCAAATTGTATTTCTCAATCTTACATAAGGAAATTTCTTATGTAATTTCGAACGCCGGAGTTTTTCATTCAGATTACCAATTTCATTCTTTGTCCTATGTTGTAACACCACAACTTTTTTCACTTCAGTCTTTTTTCCTTTTTGGTTCCATTTTCTGATCTATGTATAATTTTCATATGTTATATCTATTTCTAATTCTTCTTTAGCTTTTTACAAGTAAAACTAGACCTACTTCTCCTTCTAGGAGTAATACTACTTCATTTGGGATGTCATCTCTAAAAAATTATCAAACCTCCTTCGCTTTAATTCTTTACCAATGGTAATTTAATACCATTAACAATGGAAGGTGTACGCTTGCAAAATTATATATTCTAAGAGTCTTCTTCCTTTATGAAACATCTTTTTTTTTTTGAGGAACTAAAGGACCCAAGCCCGAGCAATTGATTTTTTATGTTTCCTTCCAAAATATATGTGCCAATGCCGATTGAGATGTAGAAGAACCCTGAGCATTTTCGCTTACTTTTAGTTTTGTTATAGGCATCAATAGATAATGGTACAGCTAAGTCCAGAATTGCACTGACGGGAAGCTTTTTTTGTTCATTTTCCGCCCACTCTTCTTTGCCTCTTCCTTCTTTTCTTAGTCTTAGTTCCTTGCCATATTGATTCTTTGGAATTTTCTTCATATTTTCCCTTCATATTTTTCTTTATCATTTTTCTACAAAATCTTTTTTTTAAAAACTTTTAATTTTTTCTTCGTATTTTTTTGTTTATCGGCTTTCTTTATATGTTTAAAAAACTTTTCATCGTTTTTTCTCTGTACTTTTCTTGCTGTTTTTGTTTCTATTTGGGCATAATGTTTCTTATCACTACCATATTTTCCTCCCCCCTGCTAGATCTTAAAGCTGGAGCCGTCGCTGGCGGGGCGCACCTGCACGGCGTTGGCGCCGAAGGTGAGCGGACCGCGCGAGGGCCGGGGGCGGCCGAAGAGGTCGTCCAGGAAGGACGGCGGCGGCGGGGGCCTGGAGGCGGGGGCGGGGACGGGGGCGGGGGCGGGGGCGGACACGGGCGGCCGCGGCCGCGGACGAGTGTACGTCCCCACCCCCACCCCCGGCGCCGCCTGCCCGAAGAACCCTCCGCCCCCGCCCCCGCTGGCCGCATCGCCGCCCGCGGGCGCCGCCGCCGGCGGGGGCGGCGGGGAGGTGTAGAGACTCGGGAAGACCGGGCGCGTGTGCTGCAGCAGAGTCTGCACTGCGGTCAGCGTCTGGATGGGGATCTGAGGACAGCAGCAACACAACATACGTTTTATTTTGGACTGATACGTTTAGCTCATTATTGCCTTGGATGCGGACCTCAATATACACTGCTCAACTCACCTGGTTTGAAAGGATCGTGGTGACGAGGGAAACATGAGAACAGTTGAAAGCTGCGATATGTTCTCTTATGGAGGGAATTATGGGAGGGAAATATGAAAAGATAAACTGAGTTATGTTAATATCTAGTTAATTAGTAAATAAGTAAATCTAAATCAATAAAAAAGGTAAAAAATAAAATATGTTAGTATCAGGGGCGTTAACTGGTTCTAATGATCTGAGGCGACAGAAAGCCCTCAGATCATTAGAACCCTTATAACGCCCTTGGTGCATAAATATCTCCAAATTGGTACATCCCGTGCAGGGTGATTAGATGATCAACGACCAAATGAACAGATAAAGGATCGTAATAGAAATGTCAAGAAATTGGTTTCGATTTACAGCGTGAAGCGGATGAGAATTTATTTATCAGTGTCTGTACCAGATGTTTCTGGCAATAGGTATGAAGTTTCAGCGGCCTATTGTGTTCCGGTATGTTAGTAAAAGCAGATGCGAAGGTTTAGGAACTGGCCAAGAACTTCTGGAACATGCTGTATTGGGTGTTTGTTCTATTTGTAACATTTTCCGACGTGAAACCTCAGTTCCTTTCCTGACAGACAGCAGTGACCTCATGGGCTAAGCATTTAATAGATACATTTGTTTTCTAAATTGCTATTCGTTAAACTGCAGAGCGTTATTTTCTCTAACTTAAATCGCCCCTTCCGGGCCCCGAAACTAAACGTGTTTCCCCCCTTTTACAAAGAATAACGCCATATGATATAAATCTATGCGCGTCCACTGAAAACTATAATGCGTCCAAGCCTTCTGTTGCAAATGTTGACTAGCGTAATAGCTGCGTCGAATTCAGTCATTGTCTTGGCGAGAATTCTGTGATTTTTCAGAAAGGAGCTCAGAGCACGAAGATGTAACTTGACTTCGGTCAAAGATTTCAACGACTTCGGTGACAGATTTCAACTGTTTCGGTACAAATCAGCAAAAAGATGACTTGAGACAGAATGTCCGAACACTTTAGTTAGAAATTTCGACGACCTTGGTCGCAACAATAACTCCCATTCGATTTTCGATAGCAATTGCCTTGACAGCATTACTAAAAGAAAAACAAAGTTTATGTGCAAAGGTATACTATACTCTACTATACTACTTTTTACATTTGTATGCTGTATTAGTTTGTTCTACTCATTTGTACATTTTATGTGTTGTTAGGGGGAATAGCGGGCCTGATGGCCTAAGCCTCGCCATGTCAATAAACCCATAATATTATTATTATTATTATTATTATTATTATTATTATTATTCCACTACATCACGACTAAAGATGTTATAAGTCGGCTGAATAAAATCTACTCCATCTTGCAACCAACTACCTAAAGAGCAGATCTAGGTCCCTAGATCTGCTCTACAATACTTTGCGCAAAATGTGGCGTGTTCCAAATAAAGGAATTTCTTGCCCTTCCCAGCCTTTTGAATGACCTGGAAGTGAAGAAGTCTTTTGAATGAACCCTATTAGCCTGTTCCAAACAGAAGCAGCCTAGTGTGGTAGGAAGATATATTTAAGTAGCAAAAGTGAAAATTATATTTACAAATTCTTTGATTTCACGCCTCTTTTTGCTGTTATAGATTAATGATGTATTAGAAAGGGAATCCCTAAGTCAGCGGAAGGAATTGTTGACTAAAAACATTAGGTTGGTGCAAGAAGCTAGGCAACACAATTTAAATTGCGGGGTTGGAGACTCACCTGGAATATGTCGTTGAGGATCTGGTTCCGGTCCGCCTGCCTCTTGAAGCGTGTGGGCCCGCTGGGGCTGTGGCTTCGGCTGGGGTGGCCCACGCCCTGCAACATTGGGTCATCGCAGATGTCCATTACGTAATTCATTATCGTTACCTCGACGGTACAGCGTCCGTGTGGGAGGAATAGGAGAAAGGCATAGAAGCCTTTTCCATACAGTTATGTCAGCGGCGTAATAGGGAGTTACAGCGCCATGCGCAACGTAGCGGGTTTATGCACTAACAGTCACGTGACGGACCTTGAAGTCATAACGTCTTGCCTTAGGCGTAAGGTACGACCTTATACCTTCATAAATAGTGCACGCCAGTAGGAGGCTCTACGGTCATCTTACAAGCGGCAAAATGGCCGTCTAAAAACACGAAAGGTTGCATTTTTCCAACTCTGATAAACCGATTCTCGTATGTGAGGCAGTTACAATTATTCCTTATCAACTCTACAACACTGGCAAGAGTTAGCGGGAAATATTGGAGAGGTGACAGGAAAGAAATTGTTGAAAAAGAAATTGAAATCATATCTTCGGTTAAGGTTATGTCTTATGCTCGTAACAAATGCTGTTTTAAGATACGTCCTACATTCTCAAGGAAAGCCTATTCAAAATTCCAGACTACATACTCATCACGGAGAGCCACAAAATCAACAACTCTGTGCACAGTGTAGATTTGTTATACTCTTGGCTCGTATTGCGATTGAAATGTCTCACCACTAGCCTACTCATTGATGTATTAGGCAACTTCTTTGTTCAACGCTTGAAACGCTTCATTTGTCATAATGCATAACGCAATGACGCTGTGGCTAAAACTCTTCTGAACGTTGTTCATTGCGACTGTATAAAGTCGTTAGTCACGTGATCAATAGAGTTTAAGGATGTCTCCTTACGCCTGGCGCTAAAACTCCCTAATGTTCGGTTCCTTTAACGTTTACGGGTTAAGTCACTCTTCGATGGCACTCGGTATTACTGAACGATCGTGTCATATGTACTGTGAATTATTTTAGCTACTTGCAATATAAATATCAATTATGTAGGATGGTTAAATCATTGATATCGCATTAAATCTGTAGCATTTGACGAAATACGTAAAGTACAGTTTTAGTTTGATAAAACTGTTGCTCTTCGGAGTTGGTTCATTCCATGTAAAATCGGCCAAAATTTCCCAACCATCTTCCGATTCGACTGAAACTTTTTAAATCGTTTTAGAATGACGAAAAAACACTGAATATGGTATTTTTGGCGTTACATTTTACTTCCTTTTGAAAATATTGAAATGTGATATTTTGCATGAATTTCAGAGAGTATTATCAAAAAACTAGTAAGGCATTTTCGAATTTGATTTTACTTTGCAACTTGCTTTATATTTCTAATGAGTACATTCCACTCTAAAGGTTTGATATGATAAACCTAATTATAAAGGTATTAATAAGGCCTTATTAAGGTCAAAGTAGATAATTACGATTTTTTTTCAAAATTCATTTTCTCAAATACTCCATCTCGGATTTTTTTCTTTTTGTCGTCAAATTAAAGCGGAGACATTGAAGTTTATAGTAGTTAAAGAATCGTGATGGTAAATTGAAATTTACCAAAGTTATTACCAGTTAAAGTTATATTTTCATTTTTGCTTTTGATGAACTTAGGAGAACTACGCATTTATAAACGCTTATTATTTGTATATCTTGCTTTCGTTATTTAGTGATTAATTTTCGCACATTTTAAATGTATCTGAAGCATATTTTGGAAGGCAGAAACTTCTATTTATACCGGGTGACCCACCAATTGTGGGCCACTCTCATATCTTCTTAACGGTTCACAACATCGAAAAGCAATTTTCTGCTTTTCGATGTTGTGAACCGTTAAGAAATTTAGGCCGATTTTACATGGAATGACCCAGTTTCATTTCATAAGTAAATTCTGCTCGAATGTGACGTGTGTACTCGGTCGGTCACTTAGATGTTCTTCCTTCCTGTCACATTCCGTAAATGTTTGGACGATCAAAGAGGCCTCATTCAATATACGAGGGTTATACGAGTTCAATACACGAGAATCAAAGAAAATAAGTCATGGCAACTACTTTTTTGTGAGAACACGACCCCTGGTGGAAAGTTTGAGATATACATATGAAAGGACGATGTATGAGTTAAGTGCATGAACATTTAAGGACTCACCAAAATTGTGTTTCTCATATTTATTATGGTATGACAGAAGTGGTTTGAAATTCCAAAGCATTTTACCATATACGAGTTCCCGTTAAATAACTCCCGCTTATTAAAGTAATATAAACCGGTTGTAAAGGCCCGATTAGGCAGAAGCTCAATTACCGCACATGTCACATCGGTCCGCGCACTCACAGGTCGTCGTGCGCGTTCCTCTTCACTGGTTGCTCCGCGTTATCAAATCCCCTGCCGAATGCCCTGCCTACCTCGCGAGTGTCCGGAATGGAAGAGCATTATTTTCAAAAGCGACGGTGCGCAAAAGCGCGGAAGCGACGCTGCGCTCCTAAAGGTCTCGAATGGCTATCAGCTGAAAAAACTAAGACAGCGTATCATAGCTGAAGCCATCACTGGGAGCGCGGCGTGCTACTTCGCCCACACAGCCAGGCCCTACCTCGCCCCGCGCGAGTACAGAGAGATTGTTGACAAGATCTGTGCCCCCCGCCCTCACCGCACCAACGGCAGCAGCAGCAGTACCGGCGATGCACTCGCGTCACAGGCGCCACACTCGTCCCTCACGGAGTAGAACTTTTTTTTCCTTAACTTTTAAACTTTTTCTTTAGCTATTAACTCTTTCTCTCTCTCTCTTCTTGAACCTTTAACTTTTTGTTAATTTTTTTTAATATTTCTCTTTAATTGTTAACTATTGTATTAGAAATTGTATTTGAAAAAGTCTGAATAAAAATTTATTCCTTCTCGGGCTTTCTTCTCCTGGAGAACAGCGATCTTCGTGTATGAGCGCGGCTTGAAACATGTTACATTCATCTGGCACAGCGGCAATTAGACACCTGATTTCTGTGCTAATAGAGAGACTCACAGAGCCAACTGTTGTTGTGAACACTGATTTGTACAGCATTGCTTTCTCGTGACAAAATTGTGTAATCTGAAAACATTTCTTTTAGAAAAAAAAATAGTTCCCATGACTTCTACCCCAACCCTTGTAAAATATAGTCGTCGACATAAAAAGCTGCAACCAGAAAAACAAGATGGATTTCACTCATTTTTAGAAAAAGGCAGATGATACCATACATACGAAAAGTTTACATATTCACATTTGAAGGACGACCGTTCTATGGAGGAACACGTTACATGTTAGTGTGGGGTTGGCTGTCACGTTGCCGAGTAAACGCATTCAAGCGTTGCGGAGTGGAGTTGTATACGACCCTAATGGAGTCTTGTGATATTCCATCACATATATCCTACAGTTTAGCGCATAGTTTATGTAGAACGTAGGGTAGGGGTGGATTCCTGATCGCGCGCTTCGTAGCAGTCCAAACACTATCGGTCGGGGAGAGATCTAGCGAAGCTGCTGGTCATGGACAGAGTATTCTCAGGTGTCAGACACACTCTGGAGACGCCAGCGATATGAGAATAGAATTGTTATGTTGAAATAGGACATAGTCGTGTGACCAACACAAACGCTAGATCCGCCGATTGCAAGAATCCAGAACGTATGTTGCCCGTGTGGAACAAAACACTTTGGGATATCGCGCCCCACGCCATCGCCTTGAGTTGGTGGGGCGTGTTAGCGGAGATCACAAAGCTATTTTCGTGTCGCTCCCCATTGCCTCTCTAGACACTGGCGGCGGTGCCACAAGGCACAAGTGGGGATCGTCTCGGAAGACGTCCTCTTCAGCCGGCAACATGCTGTGAACAACAAAGCGCTGAAAATTCGGATTAACTGATTTATCAGCCATATTTTTACACATGTTGTTTGAATGCATCAATGAAATAACTCCCGCTTATTCTTAAAGTTGCAATTCACAACCTGAATGAATTTCTGAGCGTGCATGAAAATTATCTCCGTGCGAATAATGTAATGCTCCCGTCAGTGAGTACCAAATAATCTGGCAATGCATCCCGTCACAGGAATGTTCTGAATGAGTAGTAATCTTCACCACTCTTCACCACGCTTTTATGATCCTGCGTTGCGAATTTGCCAAATTGTCACGAAGTTGTGGCTATTTAATTAAGCTTTTATTTATTTTTCGTCAAATAACGGAGGAAACAGTGATTGAGGAGCAGATTACTCTATGAAATGTACCTGACCGCAGGATAAGAGGACCGCTTAAAAGAGGGAATGTTACGTGTGCGCTATGGAGAAGCCAATCGGTTCCCCCAATCCATATTACGAATCCAATGGCATTTATTTATTTATGTCAGAAACAGTTAAAACCTGTGTGTGACGTACTACGGGGAGATGCGAATTTTGTGGACGTTTTCATACTTCTGTGATCCCTACCATAAGCCATATACTAGTTCAATTTTGAATATAGAAAGAAATGAACGTTTTTGCAAGGATTGTTAACAAAACATTCGCTCCGATTTAGTAAAATCTATTTTCAAGGGTAAAAAATCTACAGATTTGGGCTCTTATCCCTCATCATGTCCTTCGTGAAGGAATAATACTTCCTGCCGCGACAACATGGAGAAGGATCATTTGAATAACTATATTTCCCACAGAACTCTAGACGACGTGCACAGATAATGAAGTTACATTTATGTCCAGAAGCAAAACCAGGGGGCATCTCAGCATTTACTCAAGGGATCACGGAAACGGGGCAAAAAACGTGATCGAGATGGGCTCTTAGAAATTGAAAGAAAACTATGCAGACTCTGGCCATGGGAGATGTGTCTGTGGTTTTGTTAGATATCCAGGAACTCCAGAAAAATTCTAAACCAAAGAAATGGTTTCCATTTTAATTAAAAAACTTCACTGAACCGCCGACTTCACTGAACGAAACTCACAGTGACACACACCGAAACGAAATAAAAATTGAAACCGTAACAATATCAGTTTCATTTGTTGATTTAGCGGTTTCAGTACCCCCAACGGACTTTATTATTAATGGACTAATTTACGTACAATTGTATTTTCTCTTGAAATATTTTTGTTCCTTTAACTTTCTTTTTCGCAATATTTACTTTCTCACGTACTATATACGAAGTATAGAGTAAGGCATGTAATGCTACATGCATTGTTCGTCCCCGATTGAGAAAAAGTGGGTAATACTTGTTCCTATTTTTTCTCATAAACATTACAATTTAGTCTTGTAGACTAATAAGAAATATGTGGTTCTAAACTATTATGAATATAAAATTTGTTCTATGAGCTTAGCATTAGCGTCCTCTTAGTTTCAAATTGAATTTAAAAACACACTTTGTGTTTACAGGTACGTACAGTAGTATTTACTCTGATATTTTAGTTCTTAAAACAGTTTGTCAACTAACTTTACATTAGTTTGAAAGGTTTATTTCTCTTCAATCTTCTCCCTAAGTCTCTTTTCTTCACGAGAAGAATTGCTTCGGGATTGTAGTGTTGCAACTTTCTTCTTATTTGGTCGCGAACCTTTGTATTTCTTCTTCCCCTACTTCAACTTTCAGGTCCTTGTGTAGATCATTATTTCTTATATTCCAAGGTGCTTCGTCGTTTCTTAGCACGTTGTCCCGAAATCTTTGAATAACATCGATATTACTCTGCCTGTAACATCACCAGAGTTGTGCATCATATGCCCACAGTGGTTTCAATATTTGTCTATAAGGTAATATTTTATGGTATATTGAAAGGCAGGCATATCTTCCAATATTATCCAGTACATTTTTTAGTTTTTGATATGTATTTTTTCTCTTTTTTCTTTACATGTTCTTTCCATCGAAGCTGACAAGTCAATATTTCGCTGTATTTTCGTATGGCATAATGTGATTGTTTATACAAATTCGAATGTGATCAGTACGCCTGTTTGTGGAGGTCATATGAACACTTTTACTTTCATTTAATTTGATATTCCAATCATTGGTCCTTTTTTACTTTCCCGTATACATACGTATACACAGAGTAATATTCGTTGTATAGGGAAAGTATGTTATGTGGTGCTGCGCGAAAAAACGGCGAATTTTCAGCAGAAAAAATTCATTGCCGGGCCGTGATAACGAAAACGTGGATAAAACCAGTTACTAAATTAAGAAGAAAACCCCCACACGTGGTGCAGCCAGAACCTCTGTTTTGTGGGTCCTTGATACCAAAAAACCAATTGAAAGCAAAACGTCTTCGTCTGTCCGTCCGTCTGGTCCGTCCGTCTGGTCCGTCCGTCTGGTCCGTCCGTCTGGTCCGTCCGTCTGGTCCGTCCGTCTGGTCCGTCCGCCTGGTCCGTCCGTCTGGTCCGTCCGTCTGGTCCGTCCGTCTGGTCCGTTCGTCTGGTCCGTCCGTCAGGTCCGTCCGTCTGGTCCGTCCGTCTGGTCCGTTCGTCTGGTCCGTTCGTCTGGTCCGTTCGTCTGGTCCGTTCGTCTGGTCCGTTCGTCTGGTCCGTTCGTCTGGTCCGTTCGTCTGGTCCGTTCGTCTGGCCCGTCAGTCTGTCCGTCTGTCCCTCTGTCCGTCTCGCTCCTAGCGCCTAAACCAAGGTTGTCCAAGTTACAAGGGCTTATGGGCCAAATATCAAATTCTACTAAAGCCGCGGACCGCACCGTAATTTAAGATGGTTTTTATCCTGACTACTCAGATTATACAGAAATATATTAGATATGACTTTTATTCAATATATTGAATGATTAATATACAAACAACGAAACAATTAATATAGCATTAAATAAAAACGAATATTACAAAGCATTATAAGACATCTATAGTCTACGAGCTATCTACAATATAAAACCTTCAGTAGATCACTAATAATGAGGGTTATTGCACATTCATAATTACAGTTATGTAATTATAAAAATGCATTAGAGAATAACTAAAAAATCGTTGTATTTTGTTGGTAGAACGGTAGTTGACAGTCCTGTGATATGCTAATGAAATATTCAATTAGGTAGTACTAATTTTTATAGCAATACGGTTAATGTTTTCTGTTGTGTATAAAGATAATTTCTTTATTAAGAATTGTACTTCATTATTCAAATTTTAAATTTCACGTAAATTGTTGTTATTAGCAGTTTAGATTCACAACCACATTTCTAAAACACGCGCAGCTCTTTCTAATTGTCGTTCAATATCTTTTGTGTGAAGTATTTCGTTCGACAGAAGTCAACAGTTATTTAAGTAAGTTTGCATTCATTCAGTAACGTAAATAAATTGCCAGTGCTCAGCGTATCTTGCCTTGCGCAGCAAATTGCATAGCGTGTCTTTAATATTATATTGTCAACAACACTACGCATGTAATAATCAAACTCCTACAGAGAGACAACAATTATTAAAGAAATATGTTTAATTTGGACTATTTTATAATGCTATATGAAATGGGCATCTTTCAAAATTTTATTTACAACAGCCCTGGGATTTGTTTATTTCATTAAATTAATCAACAGCTAGGCATTGAATGTGTTTATTTCAACAGTAATAATTTTAATTTTATTGATTTGTCGTAGGAATCAAGCATTGTAAATATTTTAAAGTTAAAGTTCATTATGAATGATTGTGGCATTGTTTAATTTTCTTTGTATCAATATAAGCCTGATAAGTTAATTTAAGTAACAGTAATTAGTTAATTAAGATGATAAATGTTTGAAAATTCTATTTATTTTTTCCTTATTCTCATATGAAAAAATATAGGAACAGGCGTAATATCATCTCATAATATCACCTGAGTGGGTGTGTTATTTTGCTTTTAGTTCACCGTTGTTGACAAACTGATAATCATTTCAATAGAAGGGTGAAGAAATTTTCCCTCTTGAGACATGTCAAAGCATTGCAATTAAAGCCAATTATGAGAGTACATATTCATAATGATTCAATATGAGGTATATTTTCTATTCATTTATGAAATATTGCAAACGGAAAATATGAAGTTGACGGTGAAGGCAGAATCTCATTTGTTCATGGTTTTGTACAATTGTCAAAATGTAGACGGTCTGATTAAAAATGTTTTTTCCTAATGTTGAAATAAATTTTCAGATTTCAAATTGGCTACGTGAACGAGCAACATCAACAACAGATCTAACGAATGTGTATGTGGATCCTGTAAATTGCGTCTGTTGCCTGGTGAAATGAAAACATATTTTTCAAAAGACATTATTCTTTATAGTATTTAATGCATACAATCTACTGTTGAATTTTTGACTTTCTCTTGAATCACCTGGGGTGCCATTCCATAAGCTACAGCCAAAGGTAGGAGTCCCTGTTCTTTAACTAAGAAATCTTGATTCCAAAGCTTCGACTAGAGCCAGATGGATAGTGGTTTCTTCAATTTGGAAAAAATCCTGCGCATGGCTTAAGGGCTAGTAGTGTTCACGGACGGACGACGTCGTACTATCAATCGGTTTTTCGGTATCAAGGACCCACAAAACAGGGTGTGACGTACTGGACATGAAAAGCACAGACGACAGATTCTGAATAGTATGTACACTATATTTACAATAATAAATTACAAGATAATGTTACAAAATTGAAAACCTTCGGCAACCTTTCTATTCTCTAAGCCGCGAAACCCCGCGACCGTCCCTAGGCTTAGCCCAGTGCCTCTGCTCGAGAGCATAAGAAGCTGCGCGAAGTGCGAGCTGTCGGACATAAAGTCCCCGTAACTAGAATGTTACATGGCCGGATGCCAAACGTGCAAGGTTGCACGGAGATACCTCACGTCTTTCGACTCACTAGCGTATCCCGCGAGCGCATGTCGGCGCCGCAATAAATACTCCACGGCTCGTCCCCCACTCTACCAGCGGCGGGCGTCATTCGGCTCGCAAGCCAGCCCTCAGCAGAGAGCAACCGTCATGAATGGACTCGCGCTCAGGCACGCCCTGTTGTCCAGGTTATTTTGAGGCTGGGATTTTCCTGCCCGGCGCGCGCCGGCGAGGCGCCGCCGCATTCCAACCCCCATCCCCCATCCGGCTTAAGGCCGGGCTTTCCAGCGAAACGGCACGTGCGCCACCTCGCGACGCTACAAGGGTTTCTGGCTACACCACATGTTAAGGGTTTTTTTTTCTTAATTTAGCAACTGGTTTTATCCTTTTTTTGTTATCAGGGTCCGGCAATGAAATTTTTTCTGCCGAAAATTCGCCGTTTTTTCGCACAGCATTACGAAACTTCCCTATACTATGTATATCACTATGTGGTACTCCCTATACTCCGTATATACGTATGTATACGGGAAAGTAAAAGGCTCCAAGCATCATGAATTAATGGATCTTTTTAATAAAAAATTATTTTTTTATCAAATTCTTTTAAATTTATGTTAATATTAATGTTCGTTATTTATTTTTATTATAAAAACATTCACCAGAAATAACATATTTTTATTAAACAAAAGTAAGTTAGTCATTAAACAAAAAGTTACATACTAATTGATGATGATTGGTGATAAATTATCAATTTATATACTAACGTAAAACACTAAAAGGTCATAAATAGAGGGTTGGGGCAGACGTCATGGCAACTATTATTTTTTGTGAGAAAATGAGTAGGGGTGGAAATTTTCAAATATGCACATGAAAGGATAAGGTATAAACTAAGTGCTTGGACATTTATCAACACACAACAATTGAATTTATCATATTTTTAAGGTATTTGAAATGACCGTACTCGTTTCATGTTCTAAGGCTTTTTAAAGAATACGACTTCACAAATTCGAAAAGCATTCATACCCGTTCTAAAGGACTGATTTGGTAGATGCTCGATTACCGCACATCACATTGATCCGCACACTCACAGGTCGTCACGTGCGTTGCTGATCACTGGTTGCAGCGCATCTTTGCAGAAACTCTCCTGCGCATCTCGCGGCTATTCGGTATGGAATGGCATTATTCCAAGAGCTTCCACCAATTCCCTGTGACGTTCTCGGGCATTCCTTTAATGGTGAACGACTCTCTTGGATTAAGAACGCTGCTGGAAACATGTTACATTCACCTCGCATGACGGTAGACGACAACTGATGTCAAGTTGCTCTCTGTGCTAATAGAGACACTTGCATAGCTATCTGTTGATGTAATAACACCCTACTGCAGTATTTCTTTCAAGATGTAAATGAAATTTTGCGATTCGATAACATTTCTTTTAGAAAAAAAAATAGTTGCCATAACTGCTGCCACAACCCTCGTATGTAGTTAATGTTAATAGTAATTTAAAGTGAATACAAATTTCAGTTCTCAAGTAACAGGAGCAGAGAATTCCAATTTTCTTTTAACACAAGGACCAACATTAGTCATTATTGTGCCCATTAACCATTATGTACGAGAGTACGAAAATTTAAATGAAATGCTTGAAATCATAGTCCTTTGCCAGATTTTGTCCAAAAGTGACATCTAAAACTCTGTGTAGCCTGCAGGCATAAAAGTTGTGATCCTGTAAAGTGTTAAAGTTTGGCAGACAGAAGACTATTACAGTAATTTCAGATACAGATTCCTAATAGTTTTGTGTTCGAGTTCCATTTTGCCTTACAACTGATTTTTGTATAAAAGGTGTATATCAGTATATATAATTAACTGAGTTCCAATATGCAAAATTTTCACATGTTTTCAGCTGATGACAATTTCAGAAAGAATCGTGAAATATTTCGACTAGAACTTTTTCCAAAGGAAGAAATTCTCTGGTTTTGCAATCTAGGTGTACACTCAATTTGCAACGGTACACGCCCTTGTGCACAACGTGTACACACCCTTTCGATTCCATCCTGAACACACCAAGTACAGTCCAGTTCGAGTTCAAGTGTACATTCATTTGGGCCAAAGAACTAAAAATTACACATCTTAACAAGCTCTTGTTGACATCCCGAACACTGGACATATGACACCATGCACACTCTGTGTTCGTTTGCGCGTGCATTGCCTCACATGCCAATTTTCGGGAGGGAATTTGTCAGTGAAAATTTGCACACAGGACCATCTTTTACTCATCTACAATTTTCTTAAAAATCATACCTATTTCAATTCTACTAGGGGTCCGAAACATTGAGGAAAATTTTATTCAAATGACTTAGGCGCCACTGGGAAGAGGTTGCAGAGATACCGTAAAGGTAGCCTAGAATAAAGAGATTAGAAAACTAATTACTCCAAAAAATGTCTGCGAAATTCTGTAACACCACTAGCTTTTTAAATTGAACAAAGTTCACAGGTGACAAATCATACCAGAGTTGTATAAAAATGTAAAAACAAAACGCTTAGCTCAGTGCCGTGACCAGGATTCGAACCTGGGTTATTGCGGCCACAACGCAATGTCCTAACCACTAGACGATCACGGCTACCTGAGCTGTCGCAGTTGAGAGGCTGGCTGAAGGAAGAAGCCCGGATCGCGGATCGTTCCGCTCGACGCGTGGGAAAGTGGAGCGACAGCCGCGGGAGTGCGCTTCGAGAGGGGCCTGGAGGGAGCAGGGTGGTGAGAGACATGTGCACTGATATATGAAGCTAAATCGAAGTTAAATTGCACATTTTGTATATTACAAAGCTCTGATGTATCGTTCACACAATCACAAGGATTCTGCAAAAATAAATGAAATGTTCGGAAGAAGACGAAGAATAATCCTAAATTTTTCAACAAAAATAATCGAGATGCTCAAAAATTGATATTCCCGTCAATTCCAGAATGGTGAGGTGTTTGTGAGGTGTGAATAATGGGATTTTGTAACTACCTGAGCTAAAATGGAAAATAATGTTTGTGCGGCGAGTTCAAAGTGGTAACCTGTTTGAATTAATCGTGGAGAGAGCCAAAAAAGAACAAAACCTTCAAGGAAATAAGAGGAGTCAACCAGTTTGAAATGCTAGAAAGTGACTTTTAGAATAATTTGCAAGCACAGCTACATGTTAACCCTTAAATTTCTGAATTGTCACACAAGTATTTCAAGTTTCATACGGAACAGTTTTGCACTCATTTTTTGGTTTTTCTTACAGCCTGTTTAACTTATCTATTTATCTCACTTTACCGTTTTCTGTCTTCAATACCTTGGATGCTTAATCAGATATTATAAGAAATTTTCTTTTCTCTTACTTTCCCGACAAAGAATTACTCCACGACGAGACACCTATTTCTTTTTCTCCAGACAAATCTATTCTCCGTGGCTCTCAAAAGCTGCTTGATGAATGGCATGTACTATTCCATCTTGTAATTGAGGAAATATATGATTGACATTTATCAGTTTCTTATTTATTTATTTATTTATTTGTTTGTTTAGGAAAGTCACAGATGGATCTTCAAACATTTTATATTCTTTTTTATGATACTGGATGAGACAATTCCCGATTGTAGTTTCTTGTTTACATAAGGAATATACGATCTTGATTTCAACAAATAATACAGTCGGCTCCTTTTAGTTTCGAATTTCATTCACCTTTATTTTGTTGTGTTTGCCTATAGTTAATTTGTGGCGAGACTCGGACCATCAGGCCCGCTCTTCCGTCTGATCACGCAAATTTCGCTACGCTTCTTGCAGAAGTCTACTGCTAAAATCTCTCATTCTGTATCCCATCCGAAACCCTCGTCAGATGATTAAAAATTAACTTTCTACAATGCGGTAGAATTGTCATTTGGAATATATAAACGTACAACTATCACCTCAATAACTGTAATTTTAATATCAATTTTTAAAATATTCTCAATCACACAGACCATCTCTTAATGTTGTACTTATTTCTTTAACATTGCGAAGGAAATTCTTTCTTAGCCCTACATATGTTTCTTCTATTTCCTGTTCCTTTTTCTTTGTCACTGGCAACACAGCAATTTCTATTCCTAGCTTTTTAATTTTCTCGAAGATCTATTCGTTTCATGTTGAGACTCTGTACATTCCATGAGCCTGTAGCCATATACCGTTTTCGTTTGCCAAGTCGTTTCTTGGACAATTTTGCTTCATCATTACTGGTATACTTAGCATTTACATTTTTATAGGTGTATGAGAGGGGACCTGTACCTACGCCCAAACTCCCAACCTGGAGGACCAGAGATTTATTTACGGGGTTACGTTCCCCTGGGCATGCCGGCTTCTCTCTCTCTCTCTCTCTCACTCTCTCTCGCCATCAGAGATTTTTCTGCGCTTCCCCGTTTGGAAAATTAAGAAAGTAAAGCCAGAGAGAAGAAGGTGAAGAAGAAAGAAGAATTGAATATATGATAAAAAAGGAAGAAATGAAAATGAAGGATTCCCTAGCCCTCGCAACCTAGTAGAGTCGGGCTCGAAATACCACAAGGGACCTAAAGGCATTATAGAAAATACATCAGTAGTGTCGTAAACTCAAGTGTCGTAAATAGTATCGCACTAGACAGAGATATCCTTGCGACAGTGTCGCAGGCGGGGGAGGGAGAACAAACTGGATAAAGAAGAGCATGCAAAGTAGGATGCGAGAATTATCTAACTGGACGTTGAGAGACAATCCTTTGTCTGGCTCCTCCGCTGACAACTGTAAAGCATTGGTAACACCACAGGCGGCAGGATTGGCCGGTTTACCAACCCGTCAGCACCGCTACCCCATAATGCTCTCGACTTCATCTCAGTACGCAAACTACCTCGCCTGCACGGTCGATGTTACGTGAAGGTGGTGTCTCCTGGAGGTCTTATTATAAAAATGTCAATAATAATTATATTGGTCAAAGCTTTATTATTGTTGATTTCGATGCATTCATATATAGTTGTCTCATAATGTATGTTTCAAGTTTCGAGGGCACGAAGAGGTAAAAAATGACCACTCTCAATGAACATGAAGTAGGAAATTTCATATAACTGATAGATTCGTAGGCTTCCGCGGCCGGAGTCATTATGTTCTTGGCTGTCCGGGATGAGCCGCGTCTCAGTCGGTTTTACTGACGTTTCGGCCATCTTGCTGTGGCCTTCTTCAGAGCTATACTGCTCTGAAGCAGTATAGCTCTGAAGAAGGCCACAGCAAGATGACCGAAACGTCAGTAAAACCGACTGAGACGCGGCTCATCCCGGACAGCCAAGAACATAATTCATATAACTGAGTTACCCCTTGTAATATTTGCCCCTGAATGTCAGACAATCCCGTATTCAAAGGTGTTCTGCTGGATCACGAAGTCTCCTTTACTGCGTCACCGGGAGAGGTGGCTCAGTGCATCACTGATGTCACTGCAGTGTCTCTGACCGGGAGGTTCTAGGTTCTAGTCCCGACGGCGGCAGGACACCAGCTTGTCAGCTAGGATGAATTCAGTCGCTGTCTGGAGGAGAATTCTAGCGGCCGGCTGCTCTGATCGGTAGTTTTCCGTGGTTTCTTCGATCAACACCAGGCGAATGCCGCAACAGAACCCTAAGAAAGGGGCTACGGACCGCGAGTGATCTTTCCTTCCTCTTCCTTGACCTATCCTACCCTTTACACACACACACACACTAACATGCACTACACTACCGCACATGACGGGAGACCGGTCGGGAGCTTAGAGCTTGTCCCGGCTTGGGCGGTGCCCCGCTGGTAGAAGATATCGGGTTGGGGAAAATCCCGGTAGTCGGACGGTAGGTCGGCGCCGGATCTCGCCATCCAGCGGGGGAAGATCACAGCCACCTCACGATTAAAAGCATGCACTTCACTTACGGGAATAATGACGTCAGTAGTTGACGCGTCCGGAATCACTATCAATCAGTGAACCATTGACTGCGTCATAACGTATCCTGCAGAATACTTGAGCTGCCTACCATTCATGGTTAATGGATTCTTGTATTTTTTTTGTTTGGTGAATTTGATGATGAATGTTGAAATACGAGACACACATCTATTCCCGAGGTGGTATTCGAACTACAAATATGATATCATTTGCGGGAGAGAGCCCAAGTCATGTGGTGTCTTTCAGTTGACGTGAATAGTGTGCGCCTACATTGTAGTATGAGAGGCCCGTGTGTGCCCGCCTTTCCATGTATGCTGCGATTTTCCTTATTCTGCCTCTGACACGAAATCAGCTGTTTCGCTGCCATCCAATCGGGAGCTTAAATGTCACTACTGTGACGTCACTACGGTGACGTTCAAGTTCCTGATTGGATAAAACCGTCAACAGCTGATTCCTCTCAGGGGCAGAGTTACGAAAATCGCAGTATACACAATATCTTACAGTAGTATTCATTTGTCTTTCAAAGTGTTCATGTCAGGGAGAGTCTTTTAGCCTACGTGTTCTGATTTAAAACTCTTCCCAGTAAACGTATCAATTTCTATCAATTATAATGAAGCGTTTTGAAAGTGGTTGTGCTAAACGTAAGAAAGTTAAGGAACGAGACGAAAATATTAACAGAATCCCGAAACTAATTAATTATTTCAATTATACTGTCAACAAAAAGGATAATACTACATTTGATAATGTACCGATGAATCACATTCCTGGCACATCAACTTCGAGTTCACCAATCAATATAGCAGTGTAGCGCGTTTCGTCTGCTGACCATCCGAGTACGGCGCCCGCCCACTGCCCAGCGCAGCCGCCCCACGCGGAAGCTGCGCGGCGCCTCGCCTCAACTCGTCTGGACTCGCTTGCCTGAGCGTGGGCCCCGACGGCCGCGGCGGCCGCGGCGGAGGCGGGGTCACTTTCTCCCGGTGACGCAACGCCGGCCCGCCCTCGCTCCACCTGCCCCGCCCCGCCGCCCACCTCGGCCGATGCCCCCTGCGCACGTCCTCTTGAGGACCGGAAAGGCCACCGTTGGCGCCACCACACGCGCGGTGACAATTGAGAGGAACATGGTAACTAGGGAGCGAATTTTTAGGCCCTAAAAATGTTGAAATATGCTTTTTAAAATATGCATTTATGACCTAAAAATTTTCAAATATGCAATTTAATATGCACTTATGACCTAACAATTGTTAAATATGCACTTTAATATGCAATTAAATTAACAATAGTTCATTTTCTGTATAAACCTTCCTTGATAAAATTCAGGAGAAGCATGCTGGCAATGAAAAAATATTTATATGCAAACTTAATATAACCTAACTTACTTCTCAGGAGAAATTATTGAAGAAAATGTGCACTTGGGTAAAGTACCGACGTTGTAGGCCTTCTTTCACTTTTTTCTGCCTTGTTAAAAAAAAATTTCAAGAAATTACCTACATTTGCACAAGTATTTTATCATCAATAGAAAAAAAGAAAATTGTGAAAAGCTTTCCTAACAACGAACGCTCACAAATTTATTCCGAGAAAACACGAAACATTTTCTCTGTTTTAAAGAAATATGCTAAATATGCTCCCATAATTACACGAATATGCTCCAACAGGAAAAATCGATGAAATATGCACAAATATGCACTAACGAATTAATCTATGAAGCATCCAATTCTAACCAAATGTCAAGAAATTACAATAGCTATGCCTTGAAGCAATGGTGAAAAATATGCAACATCATAGAAATCCGCTCCCTACCGACAATGTATGAATGTTGACAGTAATGATGCGAAGGGCCTGCGAAATATGTGGCGAATCTATATCGTCATGCTAATTAGAAAACCTCGTAACTCCATATTCCCTCCTCTATTTTCCGTTTACTTCATGATAAAATATAATTATGAAAGAAGAGTAATAAATACAAGTCAATAACGAATCGATCATCATTAAAAATTGAGTTCTCCAGTATCGGTAAGTTCAACGAGAAAGAAAACTAAAATTCTGTTTCCCGATTATATTTGTTCTCTTAATTGCAAAACTGTCCAATTTGGAGTTACGAGGTATGCTAATTGGTATGACGATATTTTACTTTCTCGCTTAGTACGTAGTAATATAATAAAAGTTAAGGAATTTTGCGTTACCAATATGTAGACGGGATAACCTTTTTGTGGGTCCCTGATGTGGAAAAGTGGATTTTTCTTCATCTTATACAGAGTATATTCCTTTTCCCTTAACGTATTATGGGGCCGTCCATGAATTACGTAATGCAAATTTGGAGTATTTTGAATATCCCCTCCCCCCGCTGTAACGCACCCGTAACGCGCGCTTGAACTCCCCCAAAACCATTACTTAACGCATAAGACCCGCCCCCATTTCCAAGAAGTTCCAATTGTTTTCTGTTTGATGTTTTTCTCAAATAAACCAAAGTTATCTTAATATTAGAGCGTAGGTTCGACTTTTACTAAAACTCTGCATATCGAAAATTGTAAAAGTTCAACTTTTGCATCGAATGCGCTTGGTAGCTCAACGGACATCTCGCGTATGTCGAAGTACAATGAATGTGTACCTAGGTATAAATAGCCTATGCATGCCTTTAGGTAATTAAGTAGGCGGGTTAAAACACTTATGCTATATTATTTCTAACATTTTCTATAACTAATATTATATTTCACAAATAATACGTGAAGGAATGTACTGTCCTGGAACTTCTAACTTTCCTTTCTCACCTACGTCCTTACTTAGAAAAGAAAAAGTATTGTTTTGCTGTAACGGAAAGTAGCGGATTTTGTGACGAAAATTTTTCATCAGATAAATCGCTGCTTTCCCTGGCATTGAAAAATGTGAAACAATTTTGTTCCTATACTCGCATGTAATAATTTACTTCCTCTAACACGTTGTGAAGTCAGAATCAACGTTTTATGGGCCTTTGATACCGAAATATTGGTTTACAGCAAAACGTCAGTCTGCCCGTCTGTCCATCCGTAGTCGACACTAGCACCTAAACCGTTCTGACGTTGTTTTTCAAAATTCTGACCGAATAGGCCGAACTAGAGGTCCTGAGAATTTTTTAAGTGAATATGTTGGGGGTGCTACCATAAAACTAACGTTTTCAAAATTTTCTCAAAAATAGCTCCAAATGTTTGATTACTTTTTTCTCCGTTAGAACAATGATGCTTAAACCTGACGCGTCTCTCATTTTCGTTGAGATCTCTGAATTTTTGGAAGTTGCAAAAATTACAAATAATGCCAGAAAGAACGACTTGTAGCACAGATAGTTTGATCTTCGGATATGTTTCTAGAGAGGATGTTGCCAGGAGATTCTTCCGAACAAATTTGAGATAAAACTAAATTTTCTCATAGGTTCAGAACTATTATGGTCTGTTGCAGCACAGTATTGACAGTACAATACCGGTCTCATATGGAATATCATGTTCTTGCTCGTAATACCTCAATTGTCTCCAAGGAGATGTATGAATTGGCCAATTAACGAAGATTATCTTCTATTGCGCATCATAATCTGGGTGAATCTAAGTATGCTCATGGGAAAGATTTTCTTCTTCAAAGTTTTGAAATCAAAGAAGAACCTAGATAGGGCTTAATAGTGTCCTTGGCAGGAAAAAATCAATACTTTTTTCAAGACGAAACTCACTAGGCGAGGTTGCGAGGTCTGCATAACCTCCGACAGCTTGCGCCTTCCAACGTCAAATAGTACAGTCGTAATAGCTCCAGCATAGAAATTACGAATTCCTTTGTAAACGGAATTTAATAAATTCACCTTCACTTTGAAGTGTTTTTTTTTTCACTCAGAAGGTTTATTTGCTGTTAATTCTGTTGTAACTCCACTACATGACGCTGTGAAACAGAACTAAATAAATATTCAACTCAAATGCAACCCGCAACACAATCGGCAGCATTTTGAATCTATATCGTTAAATAACTCCTAAACAAGGATCAGAGACCTGCAGAATTTGCAAGTAAATGTGAATGAGAGGAACAGAGAGCGGCAGAGTCAGAAACAAACATAAACAGACAGGGACAGGGTGAGGGAAGGAGGGAGAGGCAATAAGAAAGGGAGATGGGAGGGGTAAGAGGGAGGTGAAGGGCAGAACAACGTCTGCCGGGTTTCCCTAGTACAATATATTTTTTCATTCAGATTCGAGATTCGAGTGGTTCGTCTCTATTTATGTCACAGAGTAAGACGCCTTTCGCCCCTGGCACCCCACGAGCGCTCGGTAGGGGAGGGCCAAAGATGTGATCCACATAGATTTGTCGGAAATCGGCCTGAAGAACTGACGATTATCACCGCTCGGGGTCACGGAATTGCGGTACATAATACGACGTGATTGGAAAGTGTAAGACATTCGAAGAGAATGATCCAAAAATTAGCGAAATATGAAAGTCTGGCGTTGTTCGATTTTAAAATATAAAACCTCGTTTGAACGAGATCTTCTTTTTTGTTGCTGTTGTGGAATCTTGAAAAAGTTTATTTAATACTGCGGAAGAGTGACACTATTCTAATTCAGTCCATTGGAACCTCCCAATCTGACATTAAATTCACTGCATTTTACCAGAATAATGAATAATGAAGTCCTCTCAGGTGGAGTGTACTAACAGGCAACTTGAACTCCCCTTCTGTCTTGTTAAAATTGTAGCAGGTACCTTTTTAGTTTGACATTGGAGCTTAAAATAACAGTCCAAAAATTTCACTTTAATGGTATTTTAATATTTGTTTTGTATTTTCGCATTCGAGATATTTCGCGGAATACTAACGTCGCTTGCGTGAAGACCTAGAGTTTTTAAAATGATTTGCATTGTCATTTATGAAATGCATGCGTACGGAGAGTGAATCAAAACCAAACAAATTTTAAAAAAAACAAACTTTTTTGAAAATAGAAAATGTTTTTAGGTAGTGTGGTATGTAAACATGGGGCCTTAGTATAATATAAACTATTAGCCTGCAGCTACAAAAATGCTGCCGAGTCTATGGAAAATAGGGCCCTGAAGAAACAAAAATTGGTTGTTCTGAATCGGAACACGCGAAGACAGAAGCTTCCTTCTTCCTCGACACATGACATCAACTATGGCGCAAGTAATGTCGCACTGAATACGAGAATATAATTGTAGCTTCATGTATGAGAAACTGCAGATTAATGTAATCAAATATTTGCGTTTTCTGTATATGGCGTTGCTGTCCTTTGAAAATGCTTCTCTTCATTTCACCTTGATTTCATGGACGTCCCAAGTAGTTATCCAGAAATGTGAGAAAGACTTTTGCATGCCTTGTGTTTTGATCATTGAGAATTTTGAATGTTGTAACTGTGCTTCGGTCAACGACCTCCATGTCTATCTCAGTTTCCTGCGTTCCGTAAAACGAATGTTTAGACGATTTGAGGATTTTTACATTTTGGAAAATGACATTTTTCTCCTTTTTCATTTGATCGCATGTACTTTTTATAAAATTCAACGTTCTATCAAAGCAAATTTTAAATAATGATTGTGCCTTCGAAAAAGCAATAAACACCATATTTTTTAACGAAAGAGTCGACTTCAAAAGAACTAAATATTGGTGATAAATTTTCGAAATATAGAAGAGCTTGAGAAAACACTATGCAGACTTTCATGTTATTTGTAAAATTTGAACCTTCTACGTCTTTTGATTCACGGTAGCACATTAGAAACGATTGTGCAAGTGATTTTCAAGTAAGTAATTAAGTATCAGTAATTTAGATACTGAAATTTAAGATTATATTTTTCACATTTTCTGGGAAATAACTGTATTTTATTTACTTCATAAGTCGAATGTTGCGGGAGGGTTAATTCGCACTTCGCTTTATAGAACATGTTACAAATACCAGAGTCAATTTCCTGTGTTAATGTAAGCTTAAATCTAGTGGATTTCTTGTAATTAAAGAATGTGCCTTCACTTACATAAAATTCAGCGTCTTCCGGTAATGCGGAGCAGCTTGTCGCAACCAGTATCAGAAGACCGACGACCTTAAGAGTTCTAGATATATCGCGCCTCGTCAATGCTCCCGCTGCAATTTTAATTCACATGACACTGTATTAAATATTCACTTCATCACACAATCACTCGTAAACATTGTCAGGTAAACACGTCCCGAGACCGACAACGTCTCTCCACGTTGAAGCACTCGACTCGGAAACTCACCCATTCTGTAATGCTGCGTGTGCTTGGTCGATCGTGTGGCGTCGTGCCTTGCCTGGATGAGAGTTGCTCTTATAGGGGTCGGTGGGGCAGAGGCTGGTCCCGTCCCCTTCCACTGAAAGGTATCGCCTACTCTCCTGCCTCTTGGCGTATCTGAACGTGTGCGGCTGTGACGTAACTGGACTGCGAAACTGTACGCAAATGGACTTCTGAATTTGAATGAAGACAATGCGAAAGTAATTGTACGCCGGAAACGCGGTGTGGAAAACTAGGAGACATGTTGCTTAATATAAGGTAGTGTTGTCATAGCCGGTTTGACATTTAGCGATAAGTTTTTAGCGAAAAGGAAAAGGTTATAGAAAATTTGATTTTCGTTAGGACAAGATAATTTACTATTTTTTCTTAAAAAATACGAATATTGCCATTTTTTTTGTTGACAGTTTCATGATAAGCAATTTACGTAATATTCTGAAGTAATCCATATTTCATTAACGAACTATAGTTGTTCGAACTATAGTTGATCATAGTTGTAAATATGGAAAGTGCTATTACAAAAATATGGACAGTAGAGTGATTATATCGCGCCATGCAAAAGTAAAGTACGTCTTTACCTTCACTTTGTCTTGTTTACGAAGTGAAAAAAAGTATAATTTATAAATATTTATTAAATTAGACGAGGAAACAGATCATAGACAATCACAGACGAACGGAGACGATTAATTAAAAACTAGTGGTGAGACAAACAGCACATCCTTTCTCGCATTATTTCTAAATTGGCAAGTTTCGAAAATTCAGAGAGTTCAACAAAAATGAGATTCATGCCATTCTTTTAAGCATTCCTTCTCCTTTCCGCGGAAAGAAATGAAGAAAAGATTTGGAAGATTTTTGAGAATTTTTCTTGTAAGTTGCATTAATTTCATGCACAGGTAATGCAAAAACTACAAAATGGGCCATTGTGAAGACATAGACAAATGGGACAAGTGAGAGAATGGGACCAACTGGGGCAAGGGGGAAAATGTGACAATGGAGCAAGGGAACAAATGGGATAGTGGGGACACTGAGGCAAGGATCAAAATGGAACGAAGGAACAAAATGGGATAATGGAGACAAAATGGGGCAATGGGGACAAAATGGGAAAGGGAGAATAATGCACAAAATGGGACAATGGGGGCGAACAGACAGTAGGGACAAGGGAGCAAAAATGACAAAAATTTCAGAATTGATTTCTTGTAACACTAACGAAGATAAATGTCACGGGTTCAAATGGCATTACATTCAGCGGTAATTTAAAAAATTGTACCTTTAATATATCTGTTCTAAAAAAATTTTAAAATAAATTTTGTTTAAATTTATTTCCAAAAATTCTGTTTTGTGGCAGGGACATTTTTATCCAAAGATTTATAAGCAACGGTAAAAATCTAAACCCGAAAGTCCGCTAAAACGTTGATAATGGACTCTCAAGCATTTTAAGGGGAGGACAAAAAATCGCGAAAAAATTTCACAATTGGCGCCATTTTATTCTGTCTTCTCCTGAGCACGTTGATATATAGTTTATGCATGTATTGCTAAGTTTTAATCCCTAAAAAAATTTAATGGAACTATGAAGTAGTCAGAGCATTTAAAGAGTGGACGCAACCCTGGGAGGAATGTAGAATGGGGAGAAAATTATTTTTTAGACATTTGCTAAGTTTGAAATATTGTTTGCAGTTCATGGCTACACTCTTACTATTAGCGTGTTTCAATTGTTTATTCTAAATAAAACACCCATTGTGAACAAGAATAGAAATAATTGTATTGTTGTTGTATTGTTGTAAGCAGTAATGTAGAAATAATTGTATTAATAATTGAAATATTGTTGTGTAAATAAAATGCCTATTGTAGTGATACAATAATTAGTAATGTCTGATGGAAGAAATACCAACGCATTTCCAAACAACGTGAGAGCAAGTCCAAAAAAAATTAAATCATCTCCTAAAACAAAAACAGAAGAAGAATCAGGAAGCTAAAGGAAAGCTAACAATAAGGAGGTTCCAGGTGACTCAAAATATGGAACAGGAAAGTGGTTGAGTACTCGCAAAATTTAACACAAAACTTTGAAGTCAATTTAGTCAAATTCTTAGGATCATTTATCTTTGAGAAAAATAGTAGTATGTGCTTAATATTTTACAGCACTATCTACAATGTTCGTAAAGTCATAATGAAACGGCACTGGGTTTTGCTTTTATTTATAAAGAATAAATAAAAAGATCAATATTTAATTAATTATTGCTCTACTTTGTTCCCATATTGGGAGTGCCACTGAAACGATAACTTGGGTTTACTTATTTGTACTATTTAATAAATAAAGAATACTGATCTTATTTACTTAATAACAAGCACCAACAAACACGAGCGTGTGACATAGAACTCTGAACCAAAGAGTATATCTCTGAACCGTTCACAGAAATTTATCGGAGCGAGAGGTGCGAAGCCGCCTTTGCAGGATATTCGTAACATTTTAGCAAGAAATAAAACAAAAATTCTTACATGTCAAAGCCACCATCAATCGGTGCATTGGGATTTATTCAAGGCATTTACTGGGCATCTCTCGCTGCTGACATTAATAACATAACACATACAATCTACAGGCCTTTGAAAAACATGAACAATAAACAATAACAACACAAAATATAAATATTTACATAACACACACACTTAATACTCAGATTAATATTATTACATAACACACACAATTAACACTCATTCATAGCGGCACGCATTATTTTTCTCATGGCCATATATTTACTTTAAAAAATGCTAGTTCTTTCCTTTTTCAAAATACATGACTTGACCTTCTTACACAAATTATGACGACAGCCAATCAAACAAATCGGAATTAAAGCACTTCCCTTTTCGAAGTCTCGGCAACGCTGGCCGCGAACCATCACCAGTCCAACCAGCTTCAATTATCTCATTCTCCACATCATTATAATTGTCCGTGAACCCCACAGATCTGGATGTCCCTTATCTCCTTCACTAATGAAGCTCCATTTGACTAGCCTCGACACTTTCCGTCCTCAACGAAATCTTAACACCTGTTCAGCTCCCTTCACTTACTACGAAAGCTTTTGAAACAAAAACTGTCTCATCCCGTCTTTTGTCCCATGGATTGTTGTAAGTTGAAAGTTATGTTTTCTTCCTTATTTCGACTTGTGTTCAATCACATTTTCTTTGTAAATCAATTATACAGTTCATTTAAATGTCCCACCTTTTTAAATGTAAAACTGTGTTTATTTTGCAATTTACATTTAACTTACACCCTTCCTTTCATAAACTGTAGGTCATTCACTTGTCTTATGATACCAAATAAAATTACTATAATTTTGTTTTTAGTTTTTTCTTGCACCTGCTGCTCATTGGTACCTCACAACTTTAAATATCCTTGTTTATTTATCGTTAATGTGCAAGACATATCTAAGTTGTATTTTATTTAATTTACTAAATGTACTGTTCAATTTTTATCTATATATTTATGTATTACGTGGTTAGGCGAAAGAGCGAGCCTGATGGCCCGCCCGTGAGTCTCGCCGCATAAATAAAGTCACTATTATTATTATTATTATTATTATTTATCGTTGCCTGCTCGAATTTTACAAGTCTTGCGATGTTGGCGTAATAAATATACAAAAATGTTCCTACGCCTCCGCACCATTATTTGTCACTATGAACGATGTATTTTCCTTTACTAAATTGTATTATTATGAATTTAATGACATGTCCATGTGAACGGTCACAATAATCAGAAACAAACTACCAAAAAGGTCAGCCATGTAAAAAATTATAACAAAAATTTCTTATTTTTTTCATAATTTAATAAAAATGTCTGTTCAAAAACTAATGATTGTATTGTGACATTTCTCATGGATATGTCGTAAAACTCATATATATATATATTGAAATATACCTTTCTCCACGTCTCATCAAAAGCGTGGCTGTAATCATGTCCTGTTCCAAATTTATTAAGATTTGGGCGCCAGAAACAGGTTACATGAATTACTACCAAAGTTTTTCTATCTGGTTCTAACAAAATTATATAAAAATCCAGCTAGCTTGGGTCGATGGGTCCGGATACAAATACTCGCTATCGCCTCGATAGCCGATTACCTGATCTGACAACTATACAGTATGGCGTGGAATCTGAAATGTAATAATTATGCTTTCAACTAATTAAAAATTATGATTGACAAATGAAAAAACTCTTTTCTTTTCCAAAGAACAAAATTCAACAATTTATTTAACTTTTAAATTAAAACAATTAATTAGATGGTCATGACCCCTTTTGAATAAATTGTCTCTTTTATACTGCAGTATTTTTTTTACCGTTTTTGCATGCCAACGCTCCGTAGTCGCTTCTCACTTGGCCGTTGTTAATTCCAAGTTCCGCTTCTCTCTTCCGGTCTTGCGCCGCCGCTGACACGTCCAGTCCACACTGCCTAAACTATCTGTTAGTCTTGTCCGACGCTCCCGGTTCCTAATCTCTCCCACCGGTTATGTAGACTATTGAAGTCCAACTGCAATGTCCGAAAATCTGAACAAGTCCTCCGAAAATCACTTCTGGTAAATTATTTCAAAGTCCGAAAACAAACTATCACTTCTCTCACAAGACAAAGTCCGAAAACAAGCTATACAAGTCTCACTTTCCCTCTATATTGCCTACAAACGATCTTTACGCTACGGCACCCAGAGTCAGAATGTTCGATCTATACTCCACGACACCCAGAGACGGAATGTACGACCTTCACTCTACGACACCCCGAGTCAGAATGTTCGATCTATACTCCACGACACCCATAGACGGAATGTACGATCTTCACTCTACGACACCCCGAGTCAGAATGTTCTGTTTAATGCATTTTTAAACCCTTCATGGCTCGGTCGGCGTCCATCCTTCTATTATTTCAAAACACGTCGGCAACATTAGACTATCTGATCTTTTATAGCCAACCCGTGCGTCTCTTACAAATCCAAGTAGCCGCGACCTCAGACAGTCATTCGTTTTTGCACCAATTCCCTCTTAGGTTCTTCAGCCATCTAGCCGGCGTCCTGACGTCATCAGGGCCCGTGTATAGTTTGTTGACCTTGCCAACCTCTGCGCCGCCGTTGCTAAGGCCCATACCGCCATATTGAATCCCCATTTATCTACCCCATGTATAACTAACATCATTAAATAAACCTATCATATTCTGGTATATCACAACTTCCCCTCTCCAAGCGTCATTTGGTTTGCTACAACATAACTAAATGACAAGACTACATTAAACACTGTCTTCTTACTTCACTACGCTGTGTTCACTGACACTTTGCACTTTACACAACACATATCTTGTATCTTGCAGCCTTAAACTATTTACATTTGTTTTGTGAATATTGCCAACATAGTTTTGAACCATCTCATTGAGTATAAATTATTGCCTGCTATTTACTTCCGTCTTATATCCATCACATGTTAATTGAAAAATTTTTCACATTCTAAAAATAGACGTAACAACACAACAAACACTATTACACACTATTATATACAGATACTATTTACAATGATTTATTCCTGGACAAAATATTCAATCATGGGTATCGTCCCTTTTATACGGCTTAATGTTCCTGTAATTATATGTCCCCATTTCGTCCAATTTTGGCGGTTTTTCATGACGAGCGATGGTTTTGCTATTGAGTTTTCTAGCATCAATACAAAATCTGATTTTCTTATCTTTCTTTCGGACTATTACTATCGGGCTCACATACGGTGTTATAGATTTTTTTATGATACCATCCTCCAGCATCGTGTTTATTTGTTTACGTACTTCGGGTTTAAATACATGTGGGATTGGGTATTGCTTTACATTGAAGGGTTCCTCATCCGTCAATTCAATTTTAAATTGATATCCTTTTACGGGCTCCTTTGAACCTTCAAAAACGTCTTGATATTCGCTAACTAACGTTTCAACGGAATGGCTAACATCTACTCCATTTTCGTCGACCGCATACTTGGCTGCTGCGTGAATCTGGTCCCTGGTCTCTTCAATTAGTTCTGCAATATCACAAATACACAAATCTTCGCCCTCCTGATCTTTGATCCCCAAACAATGTTGTTGCCCTTTGTCAGTTCGTAACAATATATTCCTGTTACCTACATCGACCTTGGCGTCACACATCTTTAGGCCATCAATCCCCAAAATGATTGGACGAATCAAATTTTTTATGATTATTGCAGGGAACTGTATCGTCACCCCTTGGACTTCCACCTCCACCCAAATTTGCTGACTTCTTGTTTCGATGCGCCTCCCGTTAGCCGTACGAATATTTAATTTTCTAGCAGGTAATTCTTCAATCTTATTCCCTTCTTTTTTCAGTTGCTTATATAATTCTTCCGATACCGCACAAACATTTGCACCAGTGTCAATTAAAATATCTACCGGTATATGCCGAAATGTCCCCTTCAACACCAAACACGTGCTATTTTCCGCCCGTTCGTCTGTCTCTTCCCTTAACAAATCTTCTGCTGCTACCTCAATGCTATTCAACTCTGTAATAACCATCATCTCATCAGTCTTATCGTTCGAAATAACCCGCCTATTTACTTCGAACAGTGGGAGTTTTCCTGCTCTATTGCATTAATTTCTATCTGTTCGTGTCTCTTATCATCTTTGAATCTTCGTGGGTAACTATTTCCTGTCTTTTTAGATTCTCTCTTGGCATCATTTCCCCACTCGCCCTTCCCTTCTAAACTATCATTTCCTTGGCGATTACCATTATCAACTATTTTTCCCGTTCCATTATTCTTTCCATTCATGCTATCATGGTATCCGTTACTATTATTCCGTTCATATTCGCCATTCAAAGTCCGATCGAAGAGGCTTAGCCGTTCCACTAAGTCTTCATAATCTACAGGTATCGAATTCCATAACAAATTTTGAATACTGACTGGCAATTGACGAATAATAATTCTAGTTAATTCATTATTATCTATCCCTTCTTCGCAAGCCTTGAATGCGGCAATTTTGCGTGTTGCAAAATCACACATGGTTTCCGCCCCACCTTTCCTATATTTTTCACTCATCAATTTATATTTTAAATCAAATTTATGATTCTCATTCCAGTAACGTTTTAAAAATTTCTCCTTCCATTCTTGATAACTCGTTGGTTCCGGAATTAATGATGTCAACCAATGATGGGCTTTAGATGACATTGCCTGCTCAACCATATGCAATTTTAACCTGTCAGGAATATTACTAATCATAAAGTAGCTTTCTAATTTTGAGATGAAAGACCATGGTTGCTCCTTGATATCCCCATGGAATCTTAAATAACTCGGCAAAACTACCGCGGATGCTGTAGTTATTACATTTCCCTGCGTGCGTGTTAGGACTTCATTTTCCAACTGATCTATCTTGCCTTTAAGGTTTGCTATCTGTTTTTCCGATTCCAATTCCTGCAAAGTTTTAATATTCCTCAGCCCCTCTTGTATCTGTTGTTCTACCTTACTATCTGTAACAACTATTTTTAATTCAATATTTTCTATTTTGTCGCCATGTTGTTGCGATATCTCATTTAAATATTCTATACGCGATTCAGCGTTCGTCATTTTTTTACATTGTTGGTTTTGTGTAAGTGCTAATGCCGTAACATTTTCCTGTAAAGCCCCAACTTCAGAATTAATTTTATTAAAACATTCCTTTTGCTCTTTCTGAATTTGATTTACTTGACAATTAAACGCATCCATTTTTGAATAAATATTACTAAATTCATTAGCTGTATCGGTCCGTAACTGCGATATCTCCTCACATATTGCTTTACGAAAATTCTTAAATTCCTGTGTCGTTTCTATCTTTATACCTTCCAATTTGACATTATTATTTTCAAATTTAGCGTTCATGTCTAAAGTCAATTCTTCTAATTTAGCATTATTATTTTCCAATTTAGCGTTCATATCTAAAGTCAATTCTTCTAATCTAGCATTATTATTTTCCAATTTAGCATTATTAATTTCCAATTTAGCATTCATTTCTGCCTTCATTTCAGCTAACATTTTAATTATTATCAAGTTACTAGAATCCGTATTGTCTACTGAAGCTGCCGCTACTTCCTTTTCTTTCTGTTCTACCTCAACTAATTCTCGCAACATGTCTCCTTCGGGATTCATACCGTCAGCCGCCACATTATCTATTTCGACATTTTCGGAACGTGCTGTCTTACTTCTAGTCTCCATTTTGAAATTATAATACAAATTAAAATTCTCACTATCAAATTCTCCTCAATGAAATGGTTTTGGCTTTTTTTTTATAATTACAGTTAATTTCATATGTCAATCAATAAATTTCAGATTCCTTTTCGATCAATTTGTTATAATTTATAATAATTTCTTTAAACGTACTTCACTTTGTTATAAATTATAACAAAATATGCCCCAGTTGGCGCGCCATTTTGAAATATACCTTTCTCCACGTCTCATCAAAAGCGTGGCTGTAATCATGTCCTGTTCCAAATTTATTAAGATTTGGGCGCCAGAAACAGGTTACATGAATTACTACCAAAGTTTTTCTATCTGGTTCTAACAAAATTATATAAAAATCCAGCTAGCTTGGGTCGATGGGTCCGGATACAAATACTCGCTATCGCCTCGATAGCCGATTACCTGATCTGACAACTATACAGTATGGCGTGGAATCTGAAATGTAATAATTATGCTTTCAACTAATTAAAAATTATGATTGACAAATGAAAAAACTCTTTTCTTTTCCAAAGAACAAAATTCAACAATTTATTTAACTTTTAAATTAAAACAATTAATTAGATGGTCATGACCCCTTTTGAATAAATTGTCTCTTTTATACTGCAGTATTTTTTTTACCGTTTTTGCATGCCAACGCTCCGTAGTCGCTTCTCACTTGGCCGTTGTTAATTCCAAGTTCCGCTTCTCTCTTCCGGTCTTGCGCCGCCGCTGACACGTCCAGTCCACACTGCCTAAACTATCTGTTAGTCTTGTCCGACGCTCCCGGTTCCTAATCTCTCCCACCGGTTATGTAGACTATTGAAGTCCAACTGCAATGTCCGAAAATCTGAACAAGTCCTCCGAAAATCACTTCTGGTAAATTATTTCAAAGTCCGAAAACAAACTATCACTTCTCTCACAAGACAAAGTCCGAAAACAAGCTATACAAGTCTCACTTTCCCTCTATATTGCCTACAAACGATCTTTACGCTACGGCACCCAGAGTCAGAATGTTCGATCTATACTCCACGACACCCAGAGACGGAATGTACGACCTTCACTCTACGACACCCCGAGTCAGAATGTTCGATCTATACTCCACGACACCCATAGACGGAATGTACGATCTTCACTCTACGACACCCCGAGTCAGAATGTTCTGTTTAATGCATTTTTAAACCCTTCATGGCTCGGTCGGCGTCCATCCTTCTATTATTTCAAAACACGTCGGCAACATTAGACTATCTGATCTTTTATAGCCTACCCGTGCGTCTCTTACAAATCCAAGTAGCCGCGACCTCAGACAGTCATTCGTTTTTGCACCAATTCCCTCTTAGGTTCTTCAGCCATCTAGCCGGCGTCCTGACGTCATCAGGGCCCGTGTATAGTTTGTTGACCTTGCCAACCTCTGCGCCGCCGTTGCTAAGGCCCATACCGCCATATTGAATCCCCATTTATCTACCCCATGTATAACTAACATCATTAAATAAACCTATCATATTCTGGTATATCACAATATATATATATATATATATATATATATATATATATATATATATATATCATTTTATTAAAGGAAAATACGACATTGTTCTTAGTGACAAATGAAGGCGCGGAGTCGTAAGAACATTTTCGTATATTTATTATGCCATAATTGTAAGACTAATAAAATTCGAGTAGCCAACGATAAATAAACAAGGATATTTAAAGTTATGAGATATTAATGAGCAGTAGGTTCAAGAACAAACTGGTAACAAAATTATAATAATTTTATTTTCGTGTCATGAGACAAGTGAATTGTTATTTGTTAGTGTGTAAGCTAAAATAAAAATAGTGAAACAGAACAGTTTTATAGCATTTAAAGAGGTGGGACGTCTAGACAAAATTGTGTAATTATTCACATAGAAAATGGTAGTAAACGCAAGTTGGAATAAAGAGGAAAACATAATTTTCGACATAAAACAATAGATGTAACAAAAGACGGGAAGAGACAGTTTTTGTTTTCCGAACTTTCGTGGTGGATGAAGGAAGTTAAGGAGAAGGTGTTGAGACCCAAGTGAAGACAGAACGTGTCGAGGTCTAGTCGAATGGAATTTCATTAGTGAAGGAGACTAACGGAAATCCATATCTGTGGAAATCACTGACAATTATGGTGGTGTGGAGAACAAGATAATTGAAGCTGGCCGGAATAGTGATGATTTGCGCCCAGCGTTGCCGAGACGTCGAAATGGAAGTGCTTTAATTCTGATTTTTGATTGAGTGACGTCATAAACTCTTGTAAGAAAGCCAAGTTATGTTTTTGAAAAAAGAATGAAATAGCATTTTTAAATTAAATGTAACATGGCCATGACAAAAGAAAATGCGCGCTTGTGTGAATGAGTCTTTCTGAATGTTAAGTGTGAGTGTTATGTAAATATTTATGTTTTGTGTTGTTTGTTTTAATATTTTTCAAGGGTATTCATCTCGTATGTGTTATGTTCGCAATGTTAGCTGCGAGAGGCCAAGTAAGTTTTATGAATAAACCCCAATGCATTTATTGATGGTGGCTTTAATATTTGAAAATTTTCGTTTTTATTTCTTATTCATTTGGGGAGTCCGGAAGGGGGTATGCTACATATGAATATCCTGCAATAAACGATAAATACCGTATCCTGCAGAGATGGCTTCGCAACCCACTACCTCACAAATTTCTGCGAACGGTTTAAGGGTTTTACGTCACGTGCTCATGCTGATTATGAAATAATAAGGAAATTAAGAATGTTTCTGTGGCACGCCTAATGTAGAGGCGAATATAATAAATAATATAATAAAGAAAACCCAAGTCTCTTTTCAGTATATCAGATTTTTGAGCTGATTTCCATTAACAAAGGTTTAAATGTTAAATATTCAAAAAATCAACCCAGTAAGAACAATTGTGTAGATATATGTACTGAAATATCATAAACTTAACAAGGGCAAAATAGGGATGTTCTCCCCTTAACGGCCGTTGCTATGGACGGCTCTTAATGCGTTGTTTAGACCTACGTTAACTTGGAAACCAAATGTTAGCGGCGCGGAACTGAATATTTGATAAAGGGGCAGTTCACAAGTCAGCCTTCATTGTCGGGGTGATTGAATCTCTTAACTTATTTAGCAGTCCGAGGGTTGCAAGGGATGTAAGGAATGAGCGTGGGAGAGAAGCGTGTTGCACCGTACGAATTTTTACTTTCTCGCGCTTAAGAACGAACTTTTTAAGATGAGAAAGTTACGTAATACTGCGCGAAAAAACGGCAAATTTTCGGCAGAAAAAACTTATTACAGGGCCCTTGTAACGAAAAAATGAATATATCTGTTGTTGAATTTAAAAAATAAATCCTCTAACACGTGGTGTAGCCAGAATCACTGTTTTATGGGTCCTTGATACCTAAAAATTGATTGACGGCAAAACGTCCGTCTGTCTGTGAACGACGCATGGTGATCTGAACAAGATCAAAACGCGCGCATGGGCACCAAATTTTAATTTTTGAAAAATGATTATTTCTTGATAAATAACAACTCTACATACTTCAAATTACTAGAAACAAGAAAAAATAGTTTTTATCAATGCTTACAGCCACACCTTGGCCCTCAAAGCCAAGCCTTTCAACCGAGGAAAAAGTCAGCCAGTCAAGCAATGAAAATTACACTTATTTTTCATTGTTTATAACTTTTTCCCTAAGCAACTTTTCAACTTCCAGGAATTGTATCCGCTTTTATATTTCCTTCTAAATATATTAAAGCTTTTGAAGGGTCAATTATTTTTATTTTTAATGTAATTAAGCCTTACGGTGTGCAAAAACCTCTTTTATTTTAATTACGTACATTTTCACAAGCAATTACGAAAAAAGCACCAAAAAACTCATCCCTGAAATTAATAAATGTTTTTAAGTGAACGTTATTGAACCTTTTTTCAGTTGAAATCAGCTGCCCCGATCTGCCCCTCTCAAAATGATGACCGTTTAATATTTACGGTAATGGTGCTTGGAAAGAGCATTATTACCTCCGGACATAATACCGAGAACGTTTACTTCTTGAAAATTTTTAATCTTCTCAACTTTCGAATTTACATTAATTGCATAATATTTTCAATTTAAAAAAGTATTCCTTTTTTCAATTTGCCAAATTTAATTGTTTTTCAATATATGTGAAACATATGAAATTGATTTTAAATCAAGCTCCATTCCCAAAACTAAGTGATCTTTGACGGACAATTACACGAAAACAACTAAAAGCACTTCTATGAAATTAACAACTATAATTAATTGGACATTTTTCGATGTTTTTTCGTTAACAAAAACCGCCTCGGCCTGCCTCTTTCAAAATGGTGACCGTTTAAAGTTTTCATGACGAGATTTGAAAGAAAGCGCTTTATACAGAAGTGATTTTTGACGAGCAATTACACAAAAAACAAAACAAACTTTCATGAAATTAATAAATGTTATTAAGCGGACATTTAGTAATATTTTTTCTTTAACAAAAGTTACCTGTGAGTGAACTGCCTTTTTGAAAATGGCGAAAGTTTAAACTTTACATGACGAGCCTCAAAAAAAGTGTCATTTCAATGAACTAAGTGATCATTGATGAACAATTATAAAACAACATAGAAACACATCTCCGCAAAATAAATATTTTATATTGAATGAACAATTGAAAAAAAAAGTTCGGCGCCCAGAATTGCTTCTTTCTGTGGAAGTACAGTCAGCAGTCGAAGCATCAGCGCTGGATGTTATGCCAGAGGTGGAGCGCAAGGTGAAATTATCCGGACAAGAAATGACCTCTGACGGCGTGTGCTAAAAACAAGACTCAACTGGCATGAAGATAAGAGTCTCACGGGAAAGTAACTCAGGTGGCCAAGTCTCTGGCATTTCCATATCATGATACACATAACTTCTTTTGGCTTTTGGTCCAAAGCACCGATGCGCCACCTCTGAAGGGTTTAAGAAAAGTAATTGTGAAATAATATAAAATGATTAATTACTTTTTGATAACAAAAATGACATACGAATAGTAACTTATTACAGTTAATTCACTACTACTATTATAAACTGTTTATTCGTTTTTCTACATGAACGAAGAGTTACTACTGTTTTCCTACTTTTAAAAATTATTGTTAAAATCTGTATAAACATTATCTGGACCCATTTTTTAACCCGTTTTCCGCTGAGTCCAGTGGCGTATCTACGTTATGGCAGACATGGCACGTGCCATGGGCGCCACACACAGGGGGCGCTATTTAGAGTATACCCGTTAAAATAAATAACAACAATCCTAATTTGAAGTATCCTGACAGGGGCGCCAATTCAATGCTTGCCATGGGTGCTTGAATAGCTAGATACGCCTCTGGCTGAGTCATTGTGTAAATGCTTAAAATAACATTTTCTTTACTTATGGAAAATATATTAAGCTTTTATTCATCTTCAATAATGTAGATAAAGACCAGCTTTGTTTTCGTCATATATAAATTAACAATATAAAGTGCAATATTATTATTTCACATCCAGAACATGTTTCGTTAGATTCATACTAAAAAAACGTTTTAAAATCACTAAATACATAGTTATTTAACTTAAACTTCTGTGCGCGCGTTTCGACCCCGTTCAGACCACCGTGCTAGCGGCTAAACTGTTCAACCTATTTTCTCCAAAATTGATATTCCCCGATCGATCTGGCTGATGTCGCGGCCCATTGAATTTGAAAGCGATATTTTAATTTTGAGGGATATTTTACATGAAGCCCCTGGGACATTTTCAAAATTTTTAAAAAATGGCGCCATCAATTTTGATTAAATTTAGTTGTTAGATAGTCTGAAGTACGTTTAGGAGAATGGGGGAGGTATTGAGGTTGTTAAAAACTCTGATTTTTCTAAAATTGAAAAAATTCAAAATTTTTCAGTATTTTTCTACCACTACAATTATGAATATACAATTTTTTCTTAATGAAATGTGTTCAATAAAAACAGATAATCAAATAAGGTCATGCTCGATTTTTAAATATGTTTTTTTTGGGAAATTTTGTGTCAAACATAGGTCATTTTTATTTTCTCTAAACTAATTTTTCTTAAAAACCGCAAAATTTTTTAATTAAATTTGGACCTTAGATATCGTAAAGAACGTTTAAGAGAATGGTGCAGATCTCATGTTCGTTAAAATGCCTAATTTTGCCAAAAGTTTAAAAAATTTAAAAAAATTCGGTGTCTTCCTACGACTGCAATTATGAAGATACAATTTTTTTCTAGAAGTCTTCTAGTTTCTAGAAGTCCAATATAGTAAAAAAGTCAAATAAAGTACATTTTGTAGTACAATTACTTATTCCAAAATAAATTTCCAATTGGTTCATGCCCCATGCATCCACGAAAAACGCATATTTTTCTTTTCTATTTTTAATGAATTTATTGCTCGCATTTTTTAAAAAACATATAATCTTTTTTAATTCAAATTATATTACTAGTTCAATTAAAATATTTTCTCTAAAAAACATATTTTCGAAATTTCATCGTGTCTGCACATAATAGTTTTTACTAAGAGCTTATTAGGTGCAAATATGCAACTTCACAGTGCTTTGTGATCTGACTTTTACGATGCAAAAGCAAAAGGATTTTCAAGAAGTTCAATTTCGCTATTCATCGTTTTACAATTATTAAACCTGTTCCTGCAGCGGTTCTGTTCCCGTTCCAGATCTGTTCCTGTCCCGTTTTCGTTCCCGTTCTGATCCTTTTTTGTTTCTGTGCTGATTCAATTTCTGTTCCGTTTTGGTTTTTTAAGCGGATCGCCTACTTAATCGACCTGTTTTAGCGGATCATCTATTTAATCGACTTGCATGTGTGGATTCCCTGCTTGATGGACGTGCTTGAAAGTATTTCCATGATCGACTTGTTTGAAGGGATTCCCTACTTGATCGACGTACTTGAATGGATCTTCTACTAGATCGATTTCCTTGAGTGAACCCCCTACTTTATCGACATGCTTGAGCAGATCCCCCCACTTGTTCGACTTGTTTGAGTGGATTCTATTCTAGATCGACTTGCTTAAGTGGATCCTCTACTTAATCGACTTGCTTGAGTGAATCTCCAACTTGATTGACTTGTTAGCTCGGATCCCTTACATAATCCCCTTGTGTGTTCCGTTGTTTTGTTTTGCAGTTTTATTTTTTGTTTTGTTGTTTTGCTTTGTTATCTTGCGTTTCTGTTTCTGTGTCGTTTCTGTGTCTTTGTTCCGTTTCTGTACCTGTTCTGTTTCTGTTCTTTTTCTGTCCCTGTTCCGCTTTTATTCTGTTCCTTTTTAGTTCCTGTTTCGAAACTGGTCCTGTTCCGTTTCTGTTCATGAGCAAGAACAGAATAACTGTCTGAACAGAAAAAGAACAACGTAAGCGGAGCAGGAATAGAAACGCAGCAGGAAAAGAAACGAAACAGGTACAGAAAAGAGAACAGAAACAAGAGAATAGAAGAACAAAAAAAAGAATAGGAACAGGAACGGAACAAAAAGAATAGGAACAAAACGGAATTCTCGGTAACTCTTCGTTCAAACAAAACGGAATAGGAACAAAAACCGAACAGGAACAGAAACGGAACCGAAACAGAGATGGAAAAGAAACAGAAACAAAAAAGCAAACGAAACCAAATAGGAACAGAAACGGAACATAAACTGAAATGGAACAGGAACAGAAACGAAACAGGAAAAAGAATAGGATAAAACAAATCAAAACAACAAAAAAAAAAGAAAACAACAAAACAAAAAAGAATGAACAAGTCGTTCAAGTAAGAGATCCACAAGAAATAAAACGGAACATGAACAGAAACGGAACAGGAACAAACACGGTAAAGGTACAGAAACGAAACAAGGGGAGAAAAGGAACAGGAACAGAAACGGAAATAGAAGAAGAGAAACGGAACAGGAATAGAAATGGAAATGGAAGAGAAACTGAACGGGAACAGAAACAGCACATTAAAAGAACCGGAACAGGAACAGTAACGGAACAGCAACAAAACGTAAGAGAAACAGAAACGGAAGAGGGTAAGAAATAGAGCAAAAAAGAAACGGGAAAGGAAAAGAAACGGGTCAGAACGGAACAGCAACCAGCTACGAAATAGGAACCAAAACGGAACAGGAGCAGAAAAGGAACAACAACCGAAACAGAATAGTAATGGAAACAAAACAAAAACAATACAGAAACACTAACGTTAGAGAGACAGAAAGAGAAGAAAATCAGAAACATGAAAAGAAAGAGAACAGAAACGGAAGAGAAACGGAAAAAAGGAAAAAAACAGAACAGGAACAGAAGACGAACAGAAATAGTTCTCTTCCTTCCTTCTTGTTCAGGAACAGAAACAGAAAGGAACAAAAACGCGGCAGATCAGACACGGCGCAGGAACACAAACAGAACAGGAAGAGGAACGAATATCGGACAGAAACAGAACTGGAAGAGATATAGTACAAAATCAGGAACCAAACAGGAACAGAAAAAAACGGGAACAGGAACCAAATAGGAACAGAAACAGAGCGGAAACAGGAACAGAAAACAGAACACAAACTGAAACACAACAAGAATAGGAAAAGGAAACGATCAGGAACTGGAACAGACCAGAAACAGAAACGGAACAGGATCACAAACAGTATAGGAAAAGATACGGAAAAAACGGAACAGAATCTGTTCCTGTTCAATTTCTGTTCTTTAGTTTCTGTTCTATATTTTCAAGGGGAGAAAAGGAACAGGAATAGAAACGGAAATAGAAGAAGAGAAACGGAACAGGAATAGAAATGGAAATGGAAGAGAAACTGAACGGTTCTGGTCCTGTTCTGGTTCTGTTTATGTTCCTGTTTTTACATTGTTCTGTACTGTTTTGTTCCTGATACGATTCTATTCCCGTTGTGTTGCGCTCCCTGTTCATTTTCTATTTTGTTTGTGTTGTTGTTGTGTTCTTGTTTGTGTTCTGTCCCTGTTCCGTTTTTGTTCCTATTCCGGTTCTGTTCCTGTCCGTTTTCTTCTTGTTCCGGTTCTCATCTAGTTCTGTTTCATTTTCTGTTTCGTTTCGGTTCCGATTCAGTTTCTGTTCCGTTTCTGTTTCAGTGGATTCTATACTTGTGTTAGCGGATCCTCTACTTGATTGACATACTTGTGCGGATCCCTTACTTCATTGACTTGCTTGAGTGTATTCCATACTTGACCGACTTGCTTGAGTGGATCCCCTACTTGACTGACACGCCTGAGAGTATTTCCTACTTGATCGGCTTGTTTGAGCGGATTTTCTATTAGATCGACTTGTTTGAATGGATCCCCTACTTGATCGACTTGCTTGAGTGAATCCCCTATGTGATCGACATGCTTGAGCTGATCCCCTACATGTTCGATAGGTTTAAGTGGATCTCTTACTTCAACGACTTTTTATGTTCCGTTTGTTTTGTTGTTTTCTTTTTTCTTTTGTTTTTCGCTTTGTTTTGTACTTATTCTGTTCCTGTTCCGTTTCTGTTCCTGTTCGTTCTCTGCTCCTGTTCCATTTTTATTTCAGTTTCTTTTCTGTTGCTGTTCAGTTTCTGTACCTGTTTCGTTTCTCTTCCTGCTTCGTGTTCCGGCTCGGCTTCATTTCCTGTTCTGTTTTCATTGCTGTTCTTTTCTGTTCGTGTACCTTTTTTCTGCTCCTGTTCTGTTTCTGAACTTGTTTAGTTTGTGTACCTGTTATTTCTGTTCCTGTTCCGTTCCTATTCCATTTCTGCTTCGGTTCCTTTTCTGTTCGTGTTCTGTTGTTTCTGTTCAGTTTCGATCCCCTACTTGTTTCCGGTTCTGTTTCTGTTCTGTTTCAGTTCCTGTTCTGTTTCTGTCCCGGCTCTCTTCCTTTTCTTGTTCTGTATCTGTACCTGTTCTGTTTCTGGTCCTGCTCGGTTTCTGTTCCTGTTCTGTTTCTTGTTTTGTGTACCTGTTTCGTTTCTGTTCTTCTTCTGCTTCGGGTTCGTTTTCTGTTCGTGTTCTGTTGTTCCTGTTCAGTTTGGATCCCCTACTTGTTCGAGCGGATCCCCTAATTGATGGACATTCTTGAGCAGATCCCCTATTTGATCGACATGCTTGAGTGGATCTGTTACTTGAACGAATTGTTTTGTTCTGGTGTTTTCTGATATTTTGTTTTATTTTTGTGTTGTTTTTGCTTTGTTTTGTTCCATTTCTGTTCTGTTTGTGTTCGTGTTTTTTTCTGTTCCTGTTCCGATTCTGTTGACCTTCCGTTTTCATTTCCGTTCCTTTTCTGTTCACGTACCGTTTCTGTACCTGTTCTCTTTTGTTACTGCTCCTGTTTGGTTTCTGTTCCTCTTCATGTTATGTTCCTATTCTGTTTCTGTTCCTGTTCTGGTCTTGTTCCATTTCTTTTCCTGTTCTCTTTCTGTTCCTGTTCTGTTTCTGTTCCTGTCCTTTATGGTTCCTGTTCTGTTTCTGGTCCTGTTCTGTTTCTGTTTTATTTCTATACCTACTCTGTTCCTTCTCCTGTATTCGTAATGTTTCTATACTGTTTCTGTTCCCGGTTTATTCTTGTTCCTTTTCGGTTTCTATTTTGTTTCTATTTTGTTCCCGTTCTGTAGCTCTGCCTGTTCTGTTCAGCTTTTCTTGTGTTTCTGTTCCTGTTCCTTTTTCGTTTGTGTTCCTGTTCAGTTCCTGTTCCCGGTCTTTTCCTGTTCCGCTTCTGTTCCTGTCCCGCTTATATTCTTGTTCCGATTCTCTTTTAGTTCCGTTTCTGTTCTTGCTTCGTTTTTGTTTCTATTCCGATTGGATTTCTGTTCCGTTTCTGTTGGATTGCATCCCCTACTTGTTTGAGCTTCCTTAATCGATTTGCTACAGAGTATTTCCTACTTGATCGAAATGTTTGAGCGGATTCCCTTCTTTATCGACTTGGTTGAATGGATCTCCTAGTTGATCAACTTCCTCGGGTGAATCCCCTACTTGATCTACATGCTTCAGTGAATCCCCTACATGATCGACATGCCGAAGCAAATCCGCTAATTATTAGGCTTGCTAGAGTGGAATTCTTACTTGATCGACTTGCTTGAGCGGATACCCTACTTTATCGACTTGTTAATGCGGATCCCTTACTTGATCGATTTGCTTAAGTGTTTCTATTTGATCGAATTATATGAGCGGACCCCCTACTTGACCGACTTCCTTGAGTGGATCGCCTTCTTGATCGACTTGATTGAGCCGATCCCCTACCAAATCGACGAGCTTGAGTGGATCCCCTTCATGATAGATTTGCCTGAGAGTATTTCCTACTTGATATAGTTGTTTTAGCGGATTCCTCACATGATCGACCCTCTTGAGTGCATCCCTTAGAGGATCAACTTGCTTGAGTACATATCGTATTTGAACTTGTTTTGTTTCATTTGTTTTGTTTTCTTGTTTACTTTGTTTTGTTCCGTTCCTTTTCCTGTTGCATTTTCGTTTCTGTTCTTGTTCCGTTCTTTTTTCGTTCCTTTTCCTGCTCCATTTCTGTTTCTGTTCCGTTTTTATTTCCGTTCCTTTTCAGTTCCTTTCCGTTTCTGTACCTGTTACGTTACTGTTCCTAAGCCTTTTCTGTTTTAATTCCGTTTCTGTTCCTGCTCCGCTTTTGTTCCAGTTCCGTTTTTGTTGCTGTTCTGCTTCTGTTTCAGTTGTTTCTTTTCTTGTTATATTTTTCTTCTTCTGTTTCTTTTCTTGTTATTTTTCTTGTTGGTCTTCCTGTTTTGTTTCTGTTCCTGTTCTGTTTGTCTTTTTGTTCTGTTTCTGTTCCCTTCCTTATCTCGTCCTGTTCAGTCTCTGTTCCTCAATAATTTCCAAATCTGTTCGGTTTTCCTACCTGTTCCGTTTCTGTTCCTGTTCCGTTTCTTTTCATGTTCCGTGTCTTTTCCTGTCCCGTTCTGATCCTGTTCCGTTTCTGTTCTTCTTCCGTTTTTTTCTTCTTGTTCTGTATCTGTTCCTGTTCTATTTCCCTTCCATTTCTGTTTCTTTTCTGGTTCCGTTTCTGTTCGTGCTCTGTTTCTTTTGCTCTTTTTTTCTTTCAATTTTTGTTCCTGTTCTCTTTCTGTATGTTCCTGTTTTCTCTTGCTGTTCCAGTTCTGTTTTTTCCTGTACTTTTTCTGTTCCTTTTGTGTTTCTCTTCTTGTTCTGTTTCTGTTCGTTCCCTGTTACTCTTTTTATGTTCATTTTGTTTCGTTCCTTTTTTGTTCCGTTCATTTTCCTTTTCTTTATCTGTACTTTTCTGATGCAGCTCCTATTCTTTTTCTGTTCGTTTTCTTTCTCTGTTCGTGTTGAATGTCTGTTTGTGTTCTTTTTCTGATTCTGTTTTGTGGCTGTTCTTTTTTCCTGATCTGTGGCTGTTCTTTTTTCCTGATCTGTGGCTGTTCTTTTTTCCTGATCTGTGGCTGTTCTTTTTCTGTTTCGGTTCAGTTTCTGTTCCTGTCCTGTTTCTGTCCCTATTCCGTTCCTCTTCCTGTTCTTTAACCGTACCTTTTCTGTCTGCTCCTCTTCTGTTTCTGTTAGTTTTCTTTTTGTTACTGTTGAGCTTCTTTCTGTTTTTTCTGATACTGTTCTGTGGCTGTTCTTGTTCTGTTCTTGTTCTGTGGATGTTCTTTATGTGTTCCTCTTCTGTTTCTGTCCCTGCTCAGTTTCTTTTCTGTACCTTTTCTGTACCATCTGTACCTTTTCTGGTTCAGTCTCCTGTTCCTTTTCTGTTTCTTTTCTGTTTCTTTTTTCTGTACCTGTTGAATTTCGATTCCTTTTGTTTTTTTCTGTTCGGTTGTTGTTCAGTTTTTGTCCCTGTTCTTTTTCTGGTCCTGTTCTGTTTTTGTTTCTTTTCTCTTTCTGTTCTGTTCCTGTTTTGCTACAGTTCGTGAACCTGTTCATGAACCTGTCCTGAACCTGTTCATTTTCTGTCCCAGTTTTGTTTCTGTCTTTTCTCCCCCTGTTCCGTTCCTGTTCCGGTTTTTTCTGTTCTTGTTCTCTTTCCGTGTTTTGTTCTGTTCGGTTTCTTTTCCTTTCCTGTTCTTATTTGGTTCCTGTTCTGTTTCTGTTCCTGTGCCTTTCCTCTTCCTGAGAGCGTAGGCTTCCGCGGCCGGAGTCAATATTAAGTTGGCTGTCCGGGTGACGCCGCGTCCATGGCAAAGGTGCCGACGTTTCGGTCGCCATTCTGCGACCTTCCTCAGGGCGTAATGCACGGAGCTGTACTGTGCACGGGTTAATATAGGGCTACGTTCCCCTTCTACCTGTGTACCGGTTGGCCGGGTGGTCGGCCAATGCGGAGAGAGTGCACCGGCCAATCAGGGCCGGGCTCTCCGCGGTGCGCTGTTGACGGACGGCGCTCCGTCCGTTGCCGGACGTAGGGGAGCAGCTAGGACCGCGTCCGTTCGAGACCGGACGTCCTGGTAAAATAGGTGTTTCCAGGCATCGTGAAGACGAATGCCTTGGTCAGCATTAAGATTATGCGGGTGTTTAATTATTTCCACCGCCTCTTTACCCTCCTCGTACCCCAGCGGTCTTCTCTGGCTAAGAGGCGAGTGTCATCAAATAAGATGGCATGGCCAGTTTTCCATGCGTGCAATGCTATGGCCGATTTATTCGTATTATTGTATTTATAATGACGAATATGTTCCCGGAGGCGTTCATCTACTGTGCGTCCCGTCTCGCCAATGTAACTATGGCCGCAGCTGCATGGGATCTCGTATACCCCTGATGACATAAGGGGAGGGACGCGATCTTTCACGCGTACAAGCTTTTGCCCAAGTTTTTCCTGGGCTTTGTAGGCCGTCTTTATATCAAAGCGGCTCAATAGCTTGCCAATCTTATCGGTGACACCTCGTATATACGGTAGAGTGGCTATAGTTCGGTTGGTATTGTCACTAGGTGTGGTGATATCGACCGTGTTGGAAGTGGTCGTAGCCTGCCGTACCGCTTGGTTGGCAGCGCTAGCGCTGTATCCGTTAGCTCGAAATGTGGTCTTTAGGAGCTCCATTTCAGAGTCCAACGATTCCTTATCACACACTCTAATTGCTCTGATGGCCAGAGTTTTCAAAACCCCCCGTTTAGTTGCCGGGTGATGGTGAGAGCCGGCATGCAAATAACGGTTTGTATGAGTGGGTTTACGGTAAACACTGTGTCCTAGTCTGCCGTTCGCTTTCCGACTCACCAGCACGTCAAGGAAAGGTAATTTTCCCTCATTTCCACCTCCATCGTAAACTTAATCTTAGGGTGTGTGTTGTTAAGGTGCTGGAGGAAGTCAGCTAAGGTGTGAGGACCGTGGGGCCACACTACTAGTGTATCGTCCACGTACCGGAGCCAAACAGTTGGTTTTAGTGGGGCATTCTCCAGGGCCTCCGTTTCAAAGGCCTCCATAACAGGTTAGCCACAACTGGAGGAGAGGGGAGAACCCATGGCCGCTCCTTCAACTTGAGCATATAATTGCTCTCGGTATTGGAAGAAAGTGGACGTGAGACAGAACTCAGCTAAGTCGGCCCATTCCGACGTGAGCCCACGGGAGCAAAGTTTTCTGCGTATGACAGTGGCCGCCTCGTCCACTGGAACCATAGTGAACAAGGACGTGACATCGAAGCTGACGAGGATGTCCGAGTCATTTATGCGGAGCTCCTTAAGAATGTCAATAAGTGGCCGAATTCCTGACCGCTGACTTGATGTCGTCAGTCAAAGGCTGCAGTTTATCGGTCACATAGCGGGCAAGAGGGTGGGTGGGGGAGTTAATAGCGCTCACAATGGGGCGCAGTGGCACGTCGGGCTTATGTATCTTAGGAAGACCATAAAGCCTAGGAATACAGTGGTTGCCACGTTTTAACCTAGGTTTGGCCTCCGACTCTATAGCAGCCGAGTTGTTGATCCGTGCCGCGACCTCTCCCCTCAGCTTACGAACGGGATTACTTTGCAGAACAGTATAGGCCTGATCTGTCAGCAACGCCTCAACTTTAGAATGGTAGTCAATAGTTTTCATGACCACCGTGGCATTGCCTTTATCTGCCGGTACTACAACGATGTCCTCACGCTTACGTAGTTCGCGCAACGCTAAACGCTCCTCGCGTGGCAAATTACTACGTGGCAATTTAGAATGGGCCAGAAAACGAGCCGATTCTCTGCGTATGTAGTCAGCCTGGTCGGCAGGCAGTTTTGTGAACCGCGTTTTCCACCCCTGCCACGATATCCGCGGTAGGAACGCGTCGGGCACGGGGGCGAAATTGAGGCCTTTACTCAATACAGACACAGTAGCCTGGTTCAAACTGTTCGTCAGTTAGGTTGACGACAGTACTCGTCAAGCCAACCCTACAGGCCTCAGGATGTTGTTTGGCCTTTAGTTTGTCGAATTTCCGAATTTGCTTACATCTAGATTTATCAAATACACTTTCCGCGGCTTCAGCCGAAACCGTATCAAGTGTGATAAAATCAGGTACACTAAGACAACATGCAAGCTTTAAATGAATATTAAGCAACTTACGTTCGATGTTAGAGAGTTGCATCCTGGTATCGCGGATCCTCTCACGCAGGAGGGCAAAACCCGTTCTACGGAGAATCCGCAATGCTGCCTGGGTCTGAGTCTGGTGACGGATTTCGAGAAAGGACGGCAGAACGTCCTCATCTCTGCACCGTTGGAGGAAAGCGAGCTGACTCAGCTTTCGTTTCCGTTTATCACGCAATGTAGTGAACTCACGAGTGAGTTTAAATATTTCCTCCCCGTAGAGGTTGGTCAAATGAGAGCGTAGGCTTCCGCGGCCGGAGTCAATATTAAGTTGGCTGTCCGGGTGACGCCGCGTCCATGGCAAAGGTGCCGACGTTTCGGTCGCCATTCTGCGACCTTCCTCAGGGCGTAATGCACGGAGCTGTACTGTGCACGGGTTAATATAGGGCTAATACGTTCCCCTTCTACCTGTGTACCGTTTGGCCGGTGGTCGGCCAATGCGGAGAGAGTGCACCGGCCAATCAGGGCCGGGCTCTCCGCGGTGCGCTGTTGACGGACGGCGCTCCGTCCGTTGCCGGACGTAGGGAGCAGCTAGGACCCGCGTCCGTTCGAGACCGGACGTCCTGGTAAAATAGGTGTTTCCAGGCATCGTGAAGACGAATGCCTTGGTCAGCATTAAGATTATGC